>BQNB010049747.1:1835-37789 GCA_026074375.1 Tanacetum coccineum
AATTTTCCTTCATTATTAACCTTTTAAGATCAAATTCATCTTAATATGACTTAACATATATCAATAACCTTCATCACCACTAGCTCAACATAATTCAGAAAACTTAAAACGAGTTTCTTCCACTGTTGTTGTTTCATAAATAAGAATTCTCCTTTTAAGACCGAGTTTTAAAAATTCATAATATACATGCAAACATGTAAACACAAGAGGTCGTTCATGTACTAGTTACTCACAGACGACAAGTGTGTAACTCAAATGTATGTTGCCAAATGTTACCTGACACATAACTTGTATACCAATGTCACCTCGACTAATTTGTTTTACATAACTTGTATACGAATATCACCCGACTCATCCATTTAACATAACTTGTATATCAATACAACCTTGACTCATCCGTTTAACATCTCATGTATAACAATATCACCCTGACTCGTCCGCTTAACATCTCATGTATAACAATATCATCTCGACTCACTCGTTTAACATAACTTGTATAACAATATTATCTCACTCATCCTTTTAGCCCATGGCTTAAGCTTGTTTAGCTCGTGACCCGAGCCTGATTTTCTCTTTTTTGTTATGGCCCGAGCCCATTTAACACGTTTAGCTTATTATTTTTGAGGGTTTTTGTTAGCTGTGACCGGCTGACCGTCGAGACTTAGCCAACTGACTCATCTCATGACCTCAGCGAAACTACTTGTAAAAGGTTCGATATCATGTCTAAAAAACCCTGAAACAAATGGAGATGTACACATGTACATATATACAAATACATGAAATTTATGTAAATAATAGTTTTTTTTAATTTTAAATGAAAAATTTTGCAAAAATGAAAATAAGCCCCCTCTCTCCCTTTCCCTCTCTTAATTTCACCCAAACTTAAAATCCCCAATTTCACTTCCCTCCTCCTCTCACCTTCTTAACAAAATCTGTACAATTATCCCTAATTAATTTAAACTAGTATTTAATTAATAAAAATAATCAAGGGTGGCGATGGAGAAATAGAATGAGATGTTCACCGGCGATCTCCATCACCATCTTCGTTTTGTTACCATCACCGGCATCGCACCGCTATTGCACCACCGTCGCCACCAGCGTCGTGACATCGAGATCACTGTCTTCATGCCTTCACCATCGCCGTCGTCACCTCCACTGTTGTCACACTGTCGCCTTTACAATCACCTTCTTTGTCTCCGATTCAGAGACATCAAGGTAAATCTTCGATTTCAACCGTTAATCTATTTGTATCTGATAATTATAAATGTCATATTTATGTATATTGAGCTTAATTTTCATAATCTATTTTTTAATTAAGAGTAAATGTGATATTAGTACCATATATCATTGTGATTAAGGCGTTCATCTATTATAAAACTGCTAGTTTATAGTTTATAGTGTTTTTGTGAATTAATTTTTGGCAATTGGTATATTATGAAGATACAATGTGCAACAAAAAAATAGGGCTTTATTAAGAACTCTTGGATTTGTAAACATTTATGAATATTGTGAGGCATATTTAGGATATGAATATTTTCAACAGGGGCGTATTCTGTAAAGTTTGTAGAGTCAAATATATGCAGGGGCAGGGGCGGACCCATGCATGTTCCAAATGGTGCCCGGGAACCACCTTAGACGAAAAAATCTTTTAGAAACGATATAGGATATTTTTTAGGACCTACCTTAGAAACTACTAAGGAACCACCTTGGATTCAAAATTGAAGAAAAAGAAAAAAGAAAAACGAAAGTGAGTGCAAGAATGATTCTTGCCGGAGATCGGAAGTTACAGAATAAGTAGCGAAGAAGATGAATGACACAAAAGTAGGGTCAAACTAGAGTACTAGACATAGGAGGAATCTTTTGTAAAGATACTACTTTTAATCTGGGCATAGTAATTTTAATATATAAGTAACTTTTCTCTCCTTTTATATTTTGAAAATAGCAATTTTAAGTTGGTTTCTAGTCATTTTCTTTGGTGTAGATTACTTATTACTTTTTATGTCAATTTAGCATTTTAGCTGACATTTTCACTATGATAACATAATTCTAGTATATTATTTTAGATGATATTATCAATTATGCCAGTATTTAAAAATATGTTGTAAACATTATGTACATTGTATGCGAAGGATCGTATGAGTAATTTGTTTTCGTTTTAATTATTATGTGTATGTTGTCTCGGATAAAACATAATTTAACCCGACCCATCGATCGGTTGACTAGTTAACTCGCTTACATTTTTTGTTTCATATAACTAAAGGAACCACCTTGAATTTCATCCTGGGTCCGCCATTGTGCAAGGGTGACTCTTTATAGGTTATGATGCCACTAAATGTATCATCAAAGGGTACCAAATCATAGTGTGAAACCTTATAATGAAGTACGTATACCACCAAAAATGGTTTGACAGAAAACACAAGAGGTATGATACAATAATGAAATAATACCAAAAGTTACCTACAGCTACACAAAGTTTCACAGTGACATGATATCAGTTTGAAAGAAGATGATATAATACCGAATAAGTGATACAAACTAGTTATTTTTTAACTGGTCAGTTAGGTTGACTTGACACTCCCGGTGGCCACTTCGCGATGTTGTTCTTGTTGCAGTTTTAAACTGATTGGTAAAGTATCAGCTAATTCAACGTGATTGCGTCAAAAAGATTAAGTTAAAAAAGGTGTGGGGGGGGTTTAAAGAGGGGGGGGGGGGGGGGGGGGGGGGGGGGGGGATTGTATAAAAAAATAATTTTGATGATGGTTGGGGTTTAATATATATTAAAAGTAATGAAAAAAGTGTCTATTTTTATATATAAGGGAGATTAAAACATACACCCTTGAGGAGGACATTTTGTTGCTAAATTATTATGTTGGTGATCTTTTGGGGTCTCAAAAATGATGTAAAATATACAATCTGACCTTGCACTGGCAAAGACCTTTTCTTAAGCATCGACATAATTCTGGCACCTCCAAGTCCAAGAAAATATACTTTATACTCCACGGCACCAGCAATGTGCAAAAGGATGATGCCAACTCTAACTAGTCGACCTTTCTCAGTGAGCAAAATGTTTGCGTGTTGCTTCAAAAAAATTGATTCGTGTTTGGTGTGTTTGTGCGGATGAAACTGCTGTCACTTTAGCTATAAAATATTAGCAATTTCATGATGTTGATAGATGTATTAATTAACTCATGTGTTGCTACTAGCTTTGTTTTTACTCTGGTCATGTCATCAAATATTTGCCCCCCCCCCCCGCACCCCCCCCCCTCCCCCCCGCTCCCCACCGCATCCCTTTTTCTTGCTGTACCCGCAAACAATGATCTTTGCAATGTCCAAAACATGTAAAACAACGGGCAATACCTTCTTACAATAGAGCTTATTTGTTATTTGCGTGTTTGTAACCATTTTTATGTTGTGGGTCTTCTTTATATGGTTACAACATATTAGAGAAGTCGTAATGAGACCCTATCAGTTGAATTGATGCGAGGAGAAGTTAGACCAACAGAATAACTCACAAAATGTAAACGACCAATGAAGTAAAAAACTCAGTTGAATTAAAGCAGTCAGTGTTTAAGCCTAAGCTAAGTGAATATTATACGTAATATTAATTAATATATGCAACTATGAGATGCATTTAAACTTACAATCTCATTTGTCATAACAGGCTACTTGAGGTCCCGAGCTTCCATATTGTGATAATTAAGGGTATCTACGCCTTAAGTGAGAAGTTGCGTCCGATCGTCCGTTACTAGATCTTCACGTATCTGTTACAGGTGGTGTTCACTTTGATCTTGTGAAAAGGAAACAAGTCGAAGAGGTACATTTTCCCAATAAATCACATGATACTATTATTGTTGAAGGAAACCAGAGTTCTTTAAAGAACAGCAGAAAAAATTATCATAAGACGTGAGTACGTTATACCTAGTTCATGTTGTTTAACAATGTTTGATAAAAAAATACTAACATCAGCTTCCTAGGTCTTATCGATGAACTCAAGATCTGAACGAGGAGTAAATATGAATGCTCATACAACACCAGCCGCGAAACTAACTATCAAAGCTACCATAGACTATCCGAGGTATGGTGCCTTTCTCTTTTAAAGAAGTATACTTCTTATCCATACATTTTGGCATTTGAGATAATAATTTGACCCAAACAACCATCAGATTGTTATAACGACTCAAACATGTTCAATGATATGATGTAATGACTCAAATTAATCTAATCCTAACATGCTTATATGTACATGTTTATGTTTGTAATTTGTTTTAGTGATATGTTCTAATGACTGTTTTTACAGTTTCCTTGTTCTCGAACAACTCAAGTACTTGTGTGATATTCTCATAGGGGTTTGAGTCGGTTAAAACTGGTATTTTCAGAGGGAGCATGTGGTGCAACCTTCAAGTGTCAATTTTCTAATGGGATCTGCCTTCGTGCTCTTATAGCTTGTGTCAATTAATTGTTGATTTCAGGTATTAGAGGTTGTTTGGGATTGCTTATACAGGCGTGTCAAGAATGTCGAACGTATTGTATTTTACTTTATGGTATTCAAGTGACTGTGTGGACTTGATTTTATGGATGACTAATAAAAATTGAGTTCAATTTATTTTTGCCTTTGATTTAACTATATTTGCAAAGTTTGAGATGATTGGTTGATATGGTGGTGTACTAAACATATTTGTAACGGAAAATGGTGCTAATACGCGTTAGCAATGATTATAAGAACTGTGCCAAATGATTTTTATGACGAACGCAAAAAAGTGCCAAATGTTTTTTTCAAGGCGGATAAAAATGTGCCAAATAAGTTTGGCACAAAAAATAAAAACAGTGCCAAATACTTTTGTCAAAGTACATAAAATCGTCCTAGTTAATTATGGCACGGTAAATAAAAACTGTAACAAATACCATTCGGCACGGGAAATGAGTTAGTACCAAATACACATTTGGCACGGGATTAACAGTGTGACGAATGCCTATTTTGGAACAGAATGTCATCAGCCGTGCCAAATACCTTAATCATGGCACCCAAAGTTAAACCGTCCCAAGAACCGTGCCAAATACTATTTAGCACGGTATCAACCCGACCCAAATGTATTTGGCACCCTCATATTTAGGACGGAGCCAAAAGCGTGCCAAATAGCATTTGGCATGATTTTCCACCCTCCCAAATACCCTTTTTTCTTGTAGTGAACCCCATGCTCATTTAGATACGAGGTAAGCTGCTGTGGCAATGTTCTCTTCATTGTTCTCCACCATGGTCTCCTATTTCCCTTGACTCAACCAAGAGAATCATAAAAGGTAACCACTCCATTAGAGATTTGTAGCTCAGCTAGACACCAATGTTTTTTAGCTCATTGACGGGAAAATATACCTATTTAAACAACTACGGTTATATAATCTGTTTGTGTAATCATATTAGAAATAAGGTATAAGTAAGGTTTGTAGCCAAACACACCTTCTCAACATCTCGCCAAGGCACAGGATACCTGACACCATTGGAAAAATAGTCAGGCATTGATCCTCCTAGGATGCATGGTAAGAAATGTGGGCTGACCATAGCCCAATCTGCGTCGGGCTCTCTAAAATACCACATTAGATCAACCCATAAATCCAGGTGCTGTGTATGAAAAACAAATTTAATAAGCTAAACAATTAAGAATAATAATAAATAAGAATTACATATGCTGAAAAACCTAAAATTACTTACACAGTCTTGCAACCAGCCTTCTTTAGTCTTGTCAAGATAGGCTAACGTTAACCAGAATATTGGACCAACAACAATGCCCCAAAATCCCTAAAGAAAATGTTACTCTGGTGGATCTTGCATTTGTAAATATTCAGATATCTCATATGGGACAGTTACCTTGTCCCTTTCGCAACCATCCTGCCTTGACAAATTCTGAAGAAAAATATTAAACAGAACTTTAGTCAAATTAACAAAATGTAAATGTGGTTTTAATTTGAACAAAAGTCTAGTCACACCGCAACAAATCTTGCATTGTCGTCAATTCATTAATAGACCAATTTTGGATAATGTTCGGATATTCCGGTAAATCACATTGCAAATTAATAACGCCTGATATTGGTTTAAGTTATGGGGACCGTGTGTAGTATACGATTGAATTTACGACATATAAAATATATTGTACCTACTCAAACTCTGGGGCCACTATATTATCCCCGCTGGAATAATGGATCTTGTTTTTTGTGGGACTGGAGTAGTGGTTCCTTGTTAACCAAATGGTGAATCAAGAGCCATTGCCAACATCTTCTTTCTTTAACAGACCTTAACACATAATTATTTCTTATACCACACTTCTTCTTCTTTGATTTAACACATGCAAAAACAGTTTCTAAGGGTGGTTTGTAATCATCTATAACGACATTCACGTACTTGGGCTTGTTACTTTGATCCTGATATTAGAAAATGTGGTATACTTATGTATAATTACTCATAAACCACCTATAAATAGGATCAAAAGCAATTAAAATTTGAATTACTTCCCTTCGTATTTCTCTTGCCAAATTAATAAAAAAAACTCTTATTGTATCTTTTATCCCATCAATTAGTCTCAATCAATGGGTTGATGTTCTACAGGTCTTTCTTTGACAGTCAAATTGTCCTCTTCATGTTGAAACTTCATATCATCTAAAGAATAATTAGGCATCATCTCTTCATCGTTTAAGACAAACATGTAGTCATCCACAAAATCATCAACCTGATATGTTTTTGTTATATAAATAGGATAATAAAAGGATTATCAATGTATTACATAGTCTAAAATTAGAATATATATACATACAGGAAGGGGCTCTGCCGTAGGATGTTGATTGACCTTAAGAATAGAATGATCCACATAATTATCATGTTGAAGAACATCTAGTTCTGGATGCTTGTTAGAATAAGCACATGCTTCAATTTTTTGAACGTCCAAAGTAAAGGGAAATGCGTGGAATAGTATACTCATTATTTATTATCTGGCTTGTCAATCTCGGACATTATAAATCAATAGCGACTTCGGCATTATGCATATTCAGGACGAAAGCATGTTGACTGTAATTTAAAAAAATATTATTCATTCGTAAGAAAATTATCAAACTTCAAACTAAACATGGGATGATTCATTAAATATATTTAAAATAATATAAGTTTATACGAACCATGGGATCATTAGCCGAACCACCTAATCCTTGGTCCCACCGGGTAATGGATGAGAAGTAAACAATGGAACAGAACAATTTAGAAGATCATCAGAGAGATTGGGATATCATATTAGGGTTATCTTTTTCTTTTGCATATATTTTGTAGATTTTCTTTCAAATGTCTCTCTATATTTTAATTGCTTTCTCATCATCACCTGATAAAATCACGTAATCTTCCTTTCTAAGCGCACGAACTTCAGCAAAAAATTAAGCTATTGAAACATTTTGCCGGATGATAAACTTTATCACGCATTCTGTTTTTTCTCCTCTTCTTTTGAATCCTAAAACTCCTTCCCAACTTCAATAAAGTTGTTCAATTATTTCAACCATTGTTTAATTTCCCTTTCATCTTTATATCCTAAATTGATGTCTAACAATCATATGGCCATTATCTTTTTTGACCCAAAGAATTCATCCCTACACAAAAATTCTTGTCTCGCTCGTTACAAATGGTTCATTTACCTTTTCATCTTCATAACCTAATTCATGTTGACCATCAACAGCGTTAACTTTTGAGACACCCACAAAATCCACCACGAAATCATTCCTGTCTTCATCAACCAACCCATTGATGAATGAAATACTTGCAACAAACCATGTTTCCCACTTCTCTACAGAAGTTGAATAAAGGTCGTCATTTGGAATAGAAACCTAACAAAGAAATACAAAATTTGCTTAGGCACATGACACCAAATGGAATACGTTATTTTAATACAGTTAAACTATGCTTACCGGTCCAAAAAGACGATTATAATCAGATTTCTCAAACTTTGAAATGTTTGTCCAGACAAGAGCACGCGGTACTGGAATTTTTCCTTTGTAGTCCACCATATTTTGTTGGCTGGGTAACTCTCCAATTATCCATATCTAACCAATGGGTATGTTTAAATATGTTTAAGTTGGTAAATGTTTTGTGTAATTAAGATAAGCTTTTTTGCTTAAATTCGTAAGGTATCGTCGAAAAGATGAAACTTTTGGTTACAAAATAACAAATGCTTATACAAGATAACCATAAAAGGTTGAAAGTTTTTAGTATTGTAACCTTGAAAGCCCAAGCAAAACCATATAGATTGTATGTAGCATTGAAATTTAGGTTTTTCTTCTCTCAGCCAAATGTTTGCTTCGGTGTTATAAGCAAAACATTGACAGTCCTTTTATAAATTATGTCGCACAAATATTACCAGGATAGTCATTCCAAGTATCAACATCCTCCACCATACGATACTAAATTGCTAGGGGATATAATTCTTGTCTCTTTACCCTAAATGTAAATAAGCAGCAATATTAAAAAGACAAACCCTTACCGTCATCCATATAGATATAAAGTCTGCCCATAACCCTTTTTTATCTCTAACAAGGGTTAAAAGTTCACTGGATTTTAAATTCTTGACACCTATTTTTGTTACTTTTTCTGGAAACACACACTGGCAAAAAGGACTCAATTGCTTATGTTTTTCATACGCAATGCCAAATCAGAAACCAGTGATTAAACAAAATTCTTTACGACCAAACTGTAACCAATAATCACCAATATGGAATATAATTGGGGGAGAATCAGAAGGAATCTTTAAGACATGTACCTGATGTTGCAAGTCATATTGCATCAAATGGTTATCAATTTCGTGCGAGGTATATTCAACCAAGCCCCAAATACAGTTCTTCTAAATATCCTGAGACAAGTAGGATTGGTTGACAAAAGACATTTAATTTCTAGAAGCGACTTTATAGTTGACCTAACACATACTTTGACATCATACCAATCATTAAAATTAGACATGTTATAAATTGATAAAGGAGAAAGTATGGGTGTATTGATTAATGGGTTTACCTGTGTCACTATGTTGTGTGGTTGTGTTCATGGGTCGAAATAGGTGGGTATGTTGTGTTGGTTTTTGGTGGTTTGGTTTAATGGTGTGGGAATGAAGGATGTGGTTACTACTGTGTGTGTTTATGTATGTGAGAGTGTATTTGGGGTATAAATAGTATACTTAATCGAAATAAAAAACAAAGTATTGTACTCAAATATATTAAACAATTAGTTATCCTAAAGTATTGGTTGCCCAAAAGTACTAGTTGCTCACAAGTTAAATTAAAGTAAATTAGCAAAAAGACCAAAATGCCCAGTCGCCCAATATATGGTTGCCCTAATACTACTAGTTGCCCTATAAATATTATGGTACATATACCTTACACAATACTATATACTTTTGTCCTTTAATATTAATTTATGGGACATTTGTCACTTTCTTCTTTAGGTTGCCTGGTTGTCCTGGTTTGCCCTGTGTTACGTTAAGAAAATAAACGTCCAAATAGGCTAGAATGACATTTTCACCAAAAGGTGTGGACCCTTTTTGGGTCTGGTCGGGGGTGGGTTGACGGGTTTGGGTATTGATAAAATTTTTAGCCGGGGTACAAGTTCGGTGACCGATTTTAGTAATACCCGCCCATTACAGTACGCGTTACCCATGAACCCGAATACGTAACGGATTTATTGCTATTATAGTTTAATTGCATTGGTACACGCGTTAGAGCAACGATTTTGGGGACACTTAAAGATAAAAAAACTAAAATTTCATAAAAATATATGAAAAGTATGTTGAATCGATTTAAATAGAATAAATTTTTAGATAATATGTTGGAAATTAAAAATATTAAAAAAATATTAGATAAAAAAGACTATTTTTAATTAAAAAAATATATGTGGTTTTTTTATTAAAAAGTGACACATGTACTTAAGATGTGGTTCCCAAATCGAGATAGATGTTAAAGATTACATATTCTTATTTATATTTCCTTAACATGTAAGTTTAAATGTCTGATTTTATAAAAAATTTTCTAAAATAAAATATCCTAAATTGCTTATTATATAAGTATAGATTAGTGTATACAATTTTTAATTATTATATATAATATAGACTATATTATATATATATATTTTATATATAATATTTTTATATATAGATATATATTATATATATTATATATGTATATATATATTGATCTGGCGTTCATGTGGTGTACACTTTAAAGTGTTAAACAATAGGCACCAATGAGAAGAAAGCATTTGTGTTTTTCAATTAAAAGAATACTAAATTTATTTAAATACTTGTTTAGGTGGTAATCTTGTAATTATACTTTTCACTTAAATGGTCTCATTAACTTTCACTTAAATGTATCATTCATATTAAAACAAAATAACCTCCATTCTTATTTCTTTGGTCTTAATATATATCACTTAAATGTGTCATTAACTTTTAATTAACTTTTCACTTAAAGGGTCTCATAGTTAAAAACTAATGCAAGTAGGAGAATTTTGTATCAATTAATTATTTTGTATCAGTTTATTATTTGTGAACCACTGATTTTGTATCAGTTGTTTATTATTTTGTATAAGTTGATTATTTTGTATAAGTTGATTATTTGTGTCAGTTGATTATTTGTATCAGTTGATTATTTTGTATCACTTAACTTTTCACTAGAAATGAAAAGGCAAAGAAAAATTTGTATCCGTTGATTATTTTGTATCAGTAGATTATTTGGGGTACCACTGATTTAACAAAAAACGTTAGTTAAAAATTGTTGTATTTTGAAAAAGTCAATGAAAATATTAAATGAAGGAAGAATCATGTGTTGTGAATTAATAACAAAAATTGCTATTTTTAATAGTTAAAGGAAAACACGCCTCGTATGAATTAGAGTAGTAGTTTTTAGCATTTAATGAAAAATTCAAAGAAATATTTAATGCGTGTTGTTTTTGTGAATTAATTACCCACTATGCATTTTTTAATTCAACATTTTGCCATCTAATTTTCATGTTAATTACCATAATGCCATTGAATTAATTATAATTAAATCACATCTCTAATGCTAAATCTGACGGTCCACATCTGTGCCTATTGTTTTCTACTTTAATGTGGTTATACCATCAATAAGCCACCATATATTTATATTTATATTATATATATATATATATATATTTATATATTTGTATAAATATTTCTTCACATTATATTTTTTATATATATGTGTCTTTATTAACTAAAACATTTGGATTTTGTACATGAGTTTTTTGAAAGCGTAAAATCGTTTGATATGATAGTTGCATGTTTCTTTAAATTTTAAAAAAAATGAATATATTTAAGCGTTTTGCTTTGATTTGGTCGGTGGTTTCAGTTATACTTAAATCTTGTTACCAATCATTTTCTCCATGGATATTTTAATTGAGGATAACCAAAATACCAGTGGGGTGAACCTGGAATAACGATGAATTAATATTAATCGGGTATTCCAGCGGGGGTTAATAGGCGTGGTGGGTATGGATGTGGTTATTTTAAAAGTGTGCACTAACCCCCCTCCCAGAACTCGACGTTGTTACCATCCATAGAATATCATCAAAACTTTTATGTATATATTTGAAAATAATAACTACTAACTAATCAATATTTGCAATATAGGGCTCGTTTGGTCCTTACACGTACTCTATCATGACCCTACTTCTCTTATCCTTCACCAATTGACTTATTTGGATATCACCTTACCCATTGATCGGGTCTCAAGTGACCGGTTTTTGTTTTATTATATTTACGGAGACAGGAACGGGGTTAAACTAGTGGGTTTTTGTTTTTCTTAAATGAATGCTATATATACATGTGTGGACGTGTTTATGAAACCATGATGATTTATGCAAAAGCGACAGGTAGAGAGGGGCAGGGTAAGTACGTGCCCCTCCTAAAAATGTTTGTCTTTCATGAAAAAGACAATCCAAATGAGTTTTAGAAGTATTGGAATGAGCACATTTTACCTTTTGCGAAACTTGAAATGAAGCAACTAAAAAAGAAAGAGAGAAAGATAGTGTTATTAAAGCATGGTATTGAAGTGGCTGAGAGTGTTTTTTCACTTATTAAGTGGGACCAAGCCCGTTTTCATCTTAATGGGAAGGTCTGTAACAACCCTTGTGTCTCAATTAAGTGGCTCGTGGAAGTCACAATTTTTTTCATCTTTTTTAATTTAGTGCTATAAAAATGACATGCTGATAACGCTCAAATTGAGTATGTTTTAGAAGCGTTATCATGGATTTGGTACATTTTATTTGGTTAATTAACGTACTTTGGCTACTAATATTGTACAAAGTTATGATTTCATGTTCGTAACTAGCCAAGACAAAGAAAAACAAGAAAAAGACGAATAAACGATAAAAAAACGAAGATTTGTCCATGTACGGAGAATTCCCAACAAATTCAAGTCTCGTGGAGTATATTCGTGAAGATAAAGTCATCAAGTTAGTGGTCCAAAGACTCGAGAATAAACCACAAGACGAGAAATGAGAAAGAAAAGAACAAAAGAAGCTAAAACAAAGAAATATTGGAAGTATTGTTGTTCCCGACACACCTCCACCATTTTAGCCATAACTTGAGCATACAAACTCGGATTGACTTGATTACAATTACGTCATACGCGAAGGTAAATGGAAGTGCTACAAACTTTTGGGTTTAGACAATTCTGCCAGAAATGCTCCAGTAGCCTTCCAATGCTCGTATCTGGAGGCATATTCATTTTTTCCCAACAAACGACACATTTGGCCGTTCGGCCGGCTGGATGGACCTGACCTCCCAAATTGCATTTAAAGTATGTAATTAAGTTCCCTAGCCTCCCAAGTCCAACCAAGTCTCATTATCAACTCATTTTCTAGAACTTTCATGAACCTTGGAGGCCAAGGAGTGTTTCAAGTGTATATACAACCATTGGGGCCATCATATTTATCTATCTAGCATCTATATCTCTCTCAACCATTCTCCACACCATCACACACTTTTATCACCATCCCCCACCCTTTTCCAAAGGTGTTGGGGGTTGGCTTTGTCACCACATGATGTGGTGTAATTTTATACACTTTTTCGGGGTCATTTAACCCCTATAATCATGCAAAATTGCTTAAAATATATGTTTAATGATTTCTTTTGCATTTTTAGCACTTGGAATACATTTAGAGGAAATATACGTGACTTGGGCTTTATTTTGGAAGAAATAAGACAAGAGTGCAACTTTACACAACGAAGGCTTGAAGAATTGCTTACAGAAGGTGGAGACACCGTCCGGATTACTTGCGACGCCGTCTAGATGATCAAGACCGCGTCAGAAGAATTTGTGACGGAGTCTGGACTGTAGCCGTCATAAAGAAACCTTAGAAGATTCTCGGTGCGACAACGTCAGGATCACCTGCGACGCCGTCGTGGTTCCTTTTCTTATAAATACAAACTCAAATTTAGGGTTTTGTATAGGATAATAGGAGTGGAGTTCGGTAGAGAACGACTTGTAGCTGACTTTAGGACTTTTTTAGGGTTTCTCAACCCTTTTGTACCTTCCCTACTTGCTTGTTTCAATATAGTGACATTTTTTATCCTTTAATCTTTCAGTATGTCTTATTGTTTGATTGGTTATTGTGCTTTGCTTATCTTTAACATGCTAGGCTAGATCTCATTAGTGTTTGCTTATGATTGCATGTGAATTGGTATATAGATCCTAATAATATTGCTTCTTGATTGATGTGCATGCATGTTTAGACTCTAGAACCCTAGTTACTTAAGTGTATCGAAGATCTAGAGTGACATGATTGCGTAGAACGAATTCCATCGGTAATAGTTCTTTGTGGCTTTGTTCGTAATTTTTCATTGACTATTCCAGTCTTCGTTATGAAGAACGCGAATCCATCCTGTCCCACCCATAGTAACAAATTTCTTGGCCTTGAAAAAAAGTTAGAAGTTGAGTCATGGCTTGAAAACAGTAAGAGTGTTGATTCATTAGTTAGTTCAGATGATGAATTGGAGGAAGTAGAAGAAGAAGAAGAAGAAGAAGAGGAGGAAGATGATGATTTAGAATATTTGGATATTTTTCCCACAATGAAAGAGTTATGATATCATGAATAGCTCTTGAAAAATCCTCGACCCTCTTGGGTAAAAGCTAAAATAAGAACCGGAAGTTTGAATAACATAAAAATCTCTTGCATGATTGGTCACTTTCTAAAAAAACAAGCTTATATCGATTTAGAGTCGCCAAAATAATGTTAATGTACTAAAACTTCACTACAACTGGATCACGAGTAATAAGTTATAATCTAGAAGAAAACCAAAGAACCCTAGGAAAATTTGCAATTTCGTAGGAAGAGTTAGGGGATTAAAAGTGTTTATTAGTAACTTCACTTACAAATGCGATTTCGTGGTGTTAGAGGATACTACTAGTGTCATAGATCATTAACTAGGTTCGGTGGTGTTTGGAAAACCGTTTGTGAAAAAAACCGTGCTCATTTATGATAAGGAGGAAGGAACAGTCTTCTTTGAAAGAGATAACGAAAAGATCATATTTAAGATGTCTCATAAAATGGAAATATTTAAACATATAGATTTTAAGGATATAAAGACCGATTGCATACCACCTTTTGTCATAGAAGGTGATGATGATAACCGTGATAAAGCCCACTACTCGAATAGCTTGAATTTAGGACCCAAATATAAGTATGATGAAAGTGTGAGCAAAGTCATTCGAGGTTTAATGGAAATGAAGATTGTGAGAAACAACAAAGGAGGAGTCACGTAAGGAATATGACTCCGAGTCTAGCTAAAAGACTCTCTAATAAACAAAAGCGCTTATTGGGAGGCAAACCTCAATCTTGTATTTATTGCACTTTGCGGGTGTTGTGTGTTTTTATTCTTTTATTGTTTTTTTAATTGTTTGAAATAATTTTGTATCTTGATTTGGTTTTTTTTTTAACTTCATCTTAATCTCATATCAAAATGTATTTTGGAATAATAAGTGTAGGGGAAAATAATCTGGTTTATAGAACCATTTCATAACATGTTTAAAAATTAATTTAGGATTAATTAGCGTATTGTTGTGTTTGTTTGAGTCATTGTTATGCTTAATAAAATTCTATGGTTTTTGCAAGAAATACTAATGGGACTAGCGTGTAGAAATTTTTCAAGGAATGAAAAAAATTACAGTAGGTAGAGACGGCGTCAGGATTTATCCTGACGGTGTCACCACCATGCTACAGTAAAATTTGTATTTTTTTTATTTCTGAAAATTTTGTATAATTTCCGGAATTTGTAATTTGCTTAAAACCTGCAGAAAACCACAATCAAATTAAACATTAAATCATATAAATTTATTTGTTTTTCATTATGAGTCAAAAAAACTCTAAATCAGCATAGTTGTATTTTTTGTTACGACAATTTTAAGCGAGGTTTTGTTGTATCTTGTCTTTGTTTGAGGTTATAATTTGATTGAGGAGAAGCCCCGGCAGAGTTCTTAGGAGTTTCATGTGGACGATTCTTGGATGACGATTTAGCCGGGATCATTTGTTTCTTCTCCATCATTGAGCAAAACCAGGGGAGTACTAGTTTCTTTCGCTCTTTTTCTTTTCCCTTTATTCGTTTACGGGTACTTTGTAGAACATTGGGGACAATGTTCGTAATAAGTGTAGGGGGAAATAAAAGCCTTAGAAACTATTCTTTCATTTGTCTTTGCTTTGTCCCTAAAATGATGAGTAATATATCGAAACATAGCGTAGAAGGTAATTTTGACCCAAATTTAAAAAAAATTATGGCACATACCGGTGAAACTAAGTACTAGTAGCGTCTCATTGGATAGGGAATTATATGATTAGCACAAAAACCCTACCACTCAAAAAAATTCCACCCCCAAATTGTGAGGTTCGCCCCTAGATCTTTAGGAATTCGGGTATCCATCTTTGATACCCAAGATAATTTATACCTTTAGCTTTCTCGAGTTAAGGAAAGAGCAATTGCATGTGTCGCGTTCATGGATTTGTCCGTGCATGTGTGATTTTGTCGCCTTTTCTGGAGCATTGGTATCGGTTTTAAATTATATGAGAGTGTACCGGTAGTGTATTAAATTCTAGAACTTGCTTTAGTGATGCATCCCGAGACCGCATAGTGAGTATTAGGATTTGCTAAATGATAAGAGGCACTAGGATTAACCCATGTTTTAAACATGTAATTGTTATTATGGTCACTTCGACTATATAACTATCCCACACCCTTGCCATGCACTCCATTTTTAGTGTAGGATTCCCATAGTACGACCCTCCGAGCCTTTATTTTAATGGGTTCTCGTTAATTTTCTAATGGATTAAGGATTGTTAATGATGAGGCATTGTTTTAAACCCTTAAACTATTTGTTACACCTAAATCGTTTTGCCTAACCGTGTATTACTATTTTTAGTCATTATTGTTTAAACCCAAGTTATTTATTTTGATTACATCGGTTGCTAAGTCCTTATCCATGTTATACAGTTTAGGGACGATTATGTTCATTCCTACCCTCCCCACTGGTTAGTATTTATATTGCGGAAGAATAGGGAAGAAAAGTTAAGTCAATACCCCCATATTTGTTTGATAGTCTCCATGTTATTTTGATCCACCTCAATTCGGGTCATTATATTAGTTCATCTATCAAGTATGTAAAAGTTCAAGTGTAGGGGTGTATCTATAAACCCCATGTGATGTATTATTATGTTTAAGCAATGGCAGGGCAAAAGTGTACGAAAAAATCAAAAAAAAGAGAAAAAAATGTACGGGCTGCCATTTGCTTATGTTATGTTTATGTTTATCATAGAGTCAAGAAAAGAAAAAGAAAGAGTTTGATGTAAAGTTGTGTAGAGTTTGTATATCTTAGTCAAAGTGGTCGAGTCTTTTAGGTGTAATTTGATGAGGTGTAATTTTATACACTTTTTTCAGGGTCATTTAACCATATAATCATGCAAAAATGCTTAAAATATGTGCTTAATCGTTTCTTTTTGCATTTTTATCACTTGAAAGACATTTGGAGGAAATACACGTGACTTGGGCTCCATTTTGGAAGAAACGAGACAAGAGTGCAACTTTACACAACGAAGGCTTGAAGAATTACTTACAAAAGGTGGAGACGGCGTCAGGATTACTTGCGACGCCGTCTGGATGATCAAGCGACCACGTCAGAAGAATTTGTGATGGCGTCTGGACTGTAGGCGTCATAAAGAAACCCTAGAAGATTCTCGGCGCGACAACGTCAGGATTACTTGCGATGCCGTCGTGGTTCCTTTTCTTATAAATACAAACTCGAATTTAGGGTTTTATATAGGATAATATGAGTGGAGTTCGGTAGAGAATGACTTGTAGCTGACTTTAGGAGTATTTTAGGGTTTCCCAACCCTTTTGTACCTTCCATACTTGCTTGTTTCAATACAGTGAAGTTCTTTTATCCTTTAATCTTTCAATATGTTTTATTGTTTGATTGGTTATTGTGCTTTGCTTATCTTTAACATGCTAGGCTATATCTCATTGGTGTTTGCTTTTGATTGCATGTGAATTAGTATGTAGATCCTAATAATATTGCGTCTTGATTGATGTGTTTGCATGTTTGGACTCTAGAACCCTAGTTACTTAAGTGCATCGAAGATCTAGAGGGACATGATTGCGTAGAAAGTATTCTATCGGTAATAGTCTTTATACTACCTTACCCATCTATGGATTATCCCCTTTAAGTATTTTAATGCGCGTCTATCTCCCTAGGGGCCTTGTAATAGTCTTCCATTATTAATTACTTGTGAGTTTCCTAGAAGGTATTAAGTATACGGTGTTTTTATGTAATTCGTCATGCTTCTCGGAAATACTTACACATACATCATAAGTGTGACAAGGCAATAGAGTTAGAAGAAGCATAATAAGGATCATGCATGATTAAGGAAACCTTTCTCTTTTATCATATGCATTCTTCATATTAGATTTGTTTAATTATTAGATAATTAGTTTAAAACAAACCCTCTTCAAACCCAAGATTTAAATTGCTTTCATAAAATATAAAAATACAAAAATATTCTTTTTTCAACCTGTAGACCCTAGTTATATTTAGTTCGAACCTTCACATGCTATTCCCCTAAAGAATGATAACAACCCTCGTGTCTTGCCTATACTACACTATAACGGTTAGGTACACTGCCTAAGAAGTTGTAAAACTTATTGGAATTTCACAACCCTCATCACCACATACAAGCCATAATTCGTGAACGAGTTAGAGAAGAATTCCAAGATCCATAAACAAACCAATCTCCAACAATCCTTGTTACCAAACACCTCAAGGACATACACTCACAATATGAGGTTGATTTCTACGAAGATTTTAGGTAGGATGAATTAAATTCTGGTTGTTGCTTTTGGTTAAAATCATTGGGATACTTTGGTTGGATATCTAGCCTTTGGTACTTTGAACTCTAATGTTTGGTAACTTCTTCTTTAATATTCAATCATGTTTATGTTTATGTTTGTGGTGATTCATGTGTTTTGTGATTTGTTTGATCTTGTGAATGATGTCTTAATGCTTGTTTGGTTCATATGAAAACTTGTGATAGATGTTTGGATTTTATTAGTGTTTGTTTAGATTATATTGATAACATCATATTTGGTTAATTTGGAACTTGTTCTTGTTTATTGTTTTGGTTAATCATTGTTGAGTCTATAGGTCGAAAGGATTCTCAATAGTGGTTGATTTCAATTCATTAATCGGCAAATGATTTGGTCTTGTACTTTGTGACGATTGTGCAAGAGAATTAATAAACATAACAAGTAAAGGTTTAATTTAGATTAATGTCGAAAGGAGGCCTTTGAATATGTGTTCTAATCATCTTTCAAGTAAACGGAATGTAACAATCGATGACATCAAAGTCTATAGGTCGAAATGATTCTTTGTTGTTGTTGGTTTAGATACAAGGCTCATGACATAACCATTTGATTGAGACTTATGTATAATTGATTTATAAGACATTAAGACTATTATTATTGATTCTATAGGTCGAAAGGATTATCAATGATAATATGTTTTCCAAGCTAAACATTTTAATATCCATGTGATCATTTGTCCAAACATGTATGTTCTTTGTGTGCTTATTCTCATATTGCTTTCTTTGGTGGTTTGATCCGTGACAATCACAACCACCACCTTTTTACTTGCTTAAACAAACAAACTACATCGAGGAGACCAAGTCTGTGGGAAGACCTTGGACTTTCCACACTAATCCTAGCTTAACTCGATAGGGTCGTACTTGACCCGAATTGTTCTAGTTAAACTAGTAATTATTTTTTATTGATTAAAGTTATTGTGAACATATCAAGTTTTTTGTGCCGCTGTCGAGGAATTACGTTTGTATTTATGTGTTTGTTTGTTTGTTGAATTGATTGCTTGTTTGCTCATTTGTTTGAATGTTATCTTGCGCGTGCTCTTGAATGTTTTTTTCTTAGCTCTTGTTTGATTGCTCTTACTTGCTTGATTGTTTTCTCATGATGTTTACTTGAATGCTCCATTGCGTTTTGTTTCAAAACATCTCATTTCTTATATTTGCTTAATGATCTTGGCATCAAAATCAAGTTTTTGATGTTGGGATTTTGTTTCATGTTTTCTAAAAATGCTAGTTTTAAAGGTTTCTTCCTAAGTGTGCTCGATAGTGCTCGCAAAAAAAGCATTACCCTCTTGTCTTCAGAAACCGTAGAGGAGATGAAGCAAGAATCAAGAAAACTTGGTATAATCAAGGTCTTGTATATGAATGTCGTTGAAGAACTTTGAAAATTGTACTTAGACGGTGAAGTACCTTTGTCTTGGAATGGCACAATAATATCCCGTGAGAATTGCTGATTACATCTCAACCTTTAAATTCTCTGGCTAACTTTACCAACCTCATATTCTGTCGGCTATTGCTGTGATCACTTGGTGAAGTAAACCCGATATACCAAACTTGAAAAATGAAGTAAAATCCCCTAAATTTGTTACTTAAGCTTGCACTGTTGTTGATTGAAGAACGGTGCAAGATTAAATCTATAAGCACTCTATACCCAACTAGAAAAGTATAAGAAGTACAACACCTCTTGAAATTATCCACATCATCTTCTGCATGTGACACTGTGTATACTAATGTAACTCCTTTAGTGATAGTTAACCAGGGTATGCAAACCATCCACCCCTGACTGATAGGTAAAACTAGTTATGCAAAGGTCTCAATCATAACCGTTGTACGTTCAAGCAAGTCATCAATCGATAGATTAGGTTTAAAGAAAAGGGATAGCAAATAGAAGGAAGTCTCAATGATGAAATAAGTAGAAGCCTTCGTGAAACATAACTTCAATCTCAAATAAGGGATACCAAAGCAACTTCGTGAACACTTGTCATCGTAATCCGGATCTCTAGCCGTTTGTCATTTATTGAATCTTTTTCGGATTGTTTTAGTGTTTTGATCGTGATTTGTTTGTGTTGGTTGTTCATGATTGTCGGTTAAACTAGAACATTTGGTATTTTGAATTGTCATTAACGAATCCACATTTGTCTAATTCAACTTGTTGTGATAGTATTTTATTCCCGGCTTAATCCTATAATTACTAGTCAAGAAAACTAGGTAATTTTCGGATTAATAAATCAATTCAGCCCAAAATAAACTTTTACATTCGGTCTAGTTAGTCATTATACTCGGCAGCCAAAAAATCCAGCCCACATGTGGATAATACTCGGCCCACTATAATTTTGAGATAGACCCATGTTGTGTAATGATCCAACAGCCAAATGCATACTTAGTCCACTCCTTCTTATACCTAATTGTACCTCACAACCCTAATTCCACGCACCCCATTTTATTAGGGCAAAGAAACCCTAATCGCACACATACTGTTACACCAGTGCCATCCCCTCAATCTATCCAAAAGAAAAATAGCAGAATATCACTTTCATTATTTTCATTGCTTTCTCTCCATACCGAACCCACAAGGATAAATAACATAAACCATCCTTTGATTTACTAGTGAACGTTTTCAGTTGGTACAAACCCCATGAAGAATTGAATAGGCATAAGGCTTCAAGATCCTATCCAAAGGGGTCTCGGGTAAGGTTTGTATTTCGTTATTTATGTAATTAAACAAAACAAAGGTAGGTTATAACAGTTTTGTTATAAACCTTTTCTTTATGTTCGGATATCAAGCTTGGTGCTTACTTTGCATTGATCAGTATGAATGATTGATTAAGTGTTTTGTTCTTATAAAGGATTGATGGTTCAATTCCACAACACGAAATCATAAAATTGAGATCCTGTTTAATTTATGTTCCGAGTTTAGATGTAGTTGGATGAATGGAGCTGAAGTTGTGGTTTTTTTAGTGTGACGATGGGTTTTAGGTTTAGAGTTATTGGATTTGTGGTGATTGGATTGATGGCTATTGATGTTGTTGTTTATGTGGTTTAACTTTTGAGTCTGTTAGGGACTCAGTTGAGTTTGACCGGGTTAACTCGGTAAATACTGAGTTGACTCGGTTTGGCTGTGTGTAGCAAAACGCAACCAAGGAAATCGCAACCCTTTTTCTTGCTAGTCAAAATGCAACAGAAACAAAACAACCTTGATAGACAAAACGCAATGTTTCTAAATTTTTTGCAGCATGTCGTTTAGAGGTGCAACGTAAAGGTCTTCAACTTGGGACAAATCGCAATGCCAAAACGCAGCTTAAATCCAAAAAGGCAAATATCCAAAACGCATACCCCTGAGGGACAAACGCTGGTCACATCTGTTTTTTCATTTTTGTCAAAACGCAAACCAAGAAACCCAAAATAAGACAATACATCATAGTTCTGTTTCATTATATTCTTGGTTCTTGAAGCACAAGGGAACACTAACAGAAACATAAACAACATCATATTACTTATTTTCATGATATTTTCTTAGAAAAATAACCCACGTTGAACTGTAACACCATGAATGAACAGTGGACTATGAACAGTAACCGAACAAAAAAACACATGATACGTAACACACCTGTAACTCTGATACAATTCGTAGAGTATAAAAGACATACAAGAACAAGGATTTAAAAACTGATCGGAGGATGGTAAAGTGAAATTAATGAATAGGCAATTTTATGGAGTTGAAAAGGATAAAGTGACGGGGGAAGAGTGTATCGTGTTAGAGAGAAAAAACCACCATACATTACTCTTTTACAAAATTAGCTTTCACCCCTCCATGGAAGTATGGATGGGCGTATTTATAGTCTTGTGCTAGATAAACTATGTAATAGTCATTTTTTGTCCATATGTGACCACAACTTAAATAAACTAATGTAATTCCGTGTTTGTCACCATATTTTAAGGCTAACAGTTCTAATGACTGTTATTAGAGTTTCCTTGTTCTCGAATAACTCAAGTACTTGTGTGATATTCTCATAGGGGTTTGAGTCGGTTAAAACTGGTATTTTCAGAGGGAGCATGTGGTGCAACCTTCAAGTGACAATTTTCTCATGGGATCTGCCTTTGTGCTCTTATAGCTTGTGTCAATTAATTGTTGATTTCAGGTATTAGAGGTTGTTTGGGATTGCTTATACAGGCGTGTCAAGAATGTCGAACGTATTGGATTTTACTTTATGGTATTCAAGTGACCGTATGGACTTGATTTTATAGATGACTAATAAAAATTGAGTTCAATTTATTTTTGCCTTTGATTTAACTATATTTGCGAAGTTTGAGATGATTGGTTGATATGGTGGTGTACTAAACATATTTGTAACGGAAAATGGTGCTAATACGCGTTAGTAATGATTATGAGAAATGTGCCAAATGATTTTTATGACGAACACAAAAAAGTGCCAAATGTTTTTTTCAAGGCGGATAAAAATGTGCCAAATAAGTTTGGCACAAAAAATAAAAACAGTGCCAAATACTTTTGTCAAAGTACATAAAACCATCCATGTTAATTATGGCACGGTAAATAAAAACTATAACAAATACCATTCGGCACGAGAAATGAGTTAGTACCAAATACACATTTGTAAGGGATATTAACAGTTATTGTGACGGAATGCCTATATTTTGGAACTGAATGGCATCAGTGGCCCATGCCAAATACTTATTCATGGCAACCACAAAAGTTAAAAACGTCCAAGAACATGTTGCCAAATACTATTTAGCACGGTATCAACCCGACCCAAATGTATTTGACACCCTCATAATTAGGACGGAGCCAAAAGCGTGCCAAATAGCATTTGGCACGGCTTTTTGAGTATTTGGCATGATTTTCCACCCTCCCAAATACCCTTTTTTCTTGTAGTGAACCCCATGCTCGTTTAGATACGAGGTAAGTTGTTGTGGCAATGTTCTCTTCATTGTTCTCCACCATGGTCTCCTATTTCCCTTGACTCAACCAAGAGAATCATAAAAGGTAACCACTCCATTAGAGATTTGTAGCTCAGCTAGACACCAATGTTTTTTGGCTAATTGACAGGAAAATATACCTATTTAAACAACTGCGGTTATATAATCTGTTTGTGTAATCATATTAGAAATAAGGTATAAGTAAGGATTGTAGCCAAACACACCTTCTCAACATCTCGCCAAGGCACAAGATACCTAACACCATTGGAAAAATAGTCAGGCATTGGGGGGGGGAAAAAATAAAAATAAAAAAAAAAAAAAAATTCCTCCTAGGATGGCAGGTAAGAAATGTGGGCTGGACATAGCCACAATCATGCGTCGGGCTATTCTAAAATACCACATTAGATAACCCAAATACAGGTGGCTGTATGTATGAAACAAACCAAATTACAATAAGCTTTAAAAAATTAAGAATAATAATAAATAAGAATTACATATGCTGAAAAACCTAAAATTACTTACACAGTCTTGCAACCAGCCTTCTTTAGTCTTGTCAAGATAGGCTAACGTTAACCAGAATATTAGACCAACAACAATGCCCCGGAATCCCTAAAGAAAATGGTACTCTGGTGGATCTTGCATTTGTGAATATTCAGATATCTCATATGGGACAGTTACCTTGTCCCTTTCGAAACCATCCTGCCTTGACAAATTATGAAGAAAAATATTAAACAGAACTTTAGTCAAATTAACAAAATGTAAATGTGGTTTTAATTTGAACAAAAGTCCAGTCACACCTCAACAAACTCTTGCATTGTCATCAATTCATTAATTGACTGAATTTTTGGTTGTCCGGATATTTCCTGTAAAACAATAACAAATAAATAGACGTCGGATTGGTATAGTAAGACTGTGAGTATACCGATTGAATTTCCGACATAAAATATATTGTACCTCCTCAAACTCAGGGGCCACTATAGTATCCCCGATGGAACTCATGGATCTTGTTTTTTGTGGGACTGGAGTAGTGGTTCCTTGTTAACCAAATGGTGAATCAAGAGCCATTGCCAACCTCTTCTTTCTTTAACAGACCTTAACACATAGTTCTTTCTTATACCACACTTCTTCTTCTTTGATTTAACACATGCAAAAACAGTTTCTAAGGGTGGTTTGTAATCATCTATAACGACATTCACGTACTTGGGCTTGTTACTTTGATCCTGATATTAGAAAATGTGGTATACTTATGTATAATTACTCATAAGCCACCTATAAATAGGATCAAAAGCAATTAAAAATTAAATATACCCTTCGCATTTTCTTGCAATAAACTTATTGTATCTTTCTGTCCATCAATTAGCTCATCAATGGGTTGATGTTCTACAGGTCTTTCTTTGACAGTCAAATTGTCCTCTTCATGTTGAAACTTCATATCATCTAAAGAATAATTAGGCATCATCTCTTCATCGTTTAAGACAAACATGTAGTCATCCACAAAATCATCAACCTGACATGTTTTTGTTATATAAATAGGATAATAAAAGGATTATCAATGTATTACATAGTCTAAAATTAGAATATATATACATACAGGAAGGGGCTCAGCCGTGGGATGTTGATTGACCTTAAGAACAGAATGATCCACATAATTATCATGTTGAAGAACATCTAGTTCTGGATGCTTGTTAGAATAAGCACATGCTTCAATTAGAACGTCCAAAGTAACGGGAATGCGCTGAGAATAAGTATACTCGTTCTTCCCATCTGGCTTGTCAATTGACATACCATCATAAGCGACTTCGGCATTATGCATATCAGGACGAGAGCATGTTGACTGTAATTTAAAAAAATATTATTCATTCGTAAGAAAATTATCAAACTTCAAACTAAACATGGGATGATTCATTAAATATATTTAAAATAATATAAGTTTATACGAACCATGGGATCATTAGCCGAACCACCTAATCCTTGGTCCACACCGGTATGATTAGAAGTAACATCTGGAACAGAACAGTTTGGAATATCATCAGAGTGATTGGGAATCATATTAGGCGTTATCTTTTCTTTTGCAAAATCATTTTGTAGATTTTCTTTCAAAAGTCTCTCTATATTTGCAATTCTTTCATCATCAACCTTAATCACCGTAACTTCCTTTCTAAGAGCACGAACTTCAGCAAAAATTTAAGCTATTGAAACATTTGCCGGCTGATTAACATTATCGGCTTCATTATTTCTACCTCCTTCTTTTGAATCCAAAACACCATCCCCATCTTCCAATAAAAGTTGATCATTATTTTCAACCAATGTTTCATTTTCCCTTTCATCTTCATAACCTAATTGATGTTGACCATCAACAACATTATCTTTTGAGACACCCAAAGAATCATCCCGACAACATTCTTGTCTTCATCTACCAATGGTTCATTTACCTTTTCATCTTCATAACCTAATTCATGTTGACCATCAACAACATTATCTTTTGAGACACCCACAAAATCAACCATGAAAGCATTCATGTCTTCATTAACCAACCCATTGATGAATGGAATACTTGCAACAAACCATGTTTCCCTCTTCTTTGCAAAAGTTGAATAAAGATCGACATTTAGAATAGAAACCTAACAAAGAAATACAAAATTTGCTTAGGAATAGGACACCAAATGGAATACATTATTTTAATACAGTTAGGACTGTGCTTACCGGTCCAAAAAGACGATTATAATCAGATTTCTCAAACTTTGAAATGTTTGTCCAGACAAGAGCACGCGGTAAGACATTCTCCTTTTTAGACCACCATATTTTGTTGTTTGGGTAACTCTCCAATATCCATATCTACACAATGGGTCATGTTTAATAAGTTTAATTTTGTAACTGTTTTTGTTATAAATTAAGATACAGCTTTTTGCTATAAAATGTAAGTATCGTCGAAAAGATGAAACTTTTGGTTACAAAAAAACAAATACTTATACAAGATAACCATAAAAGGTTGAAAGTTTTTAGTATTGTAACCTTGAAAGCCCAAGCAAAACCATATAGATTGTATGTAGCATTGAAATTTAGGTTTTTCTTCTTCTCAGCCAAATGATGCTCCCGGTGTATAGCAACAACATTGACAGTCCTTTTATAAAATTTGTCCCACATATATTCACCCCAAGGATAGTCATTCCACGCATCAAAATCCTCCACCAACGATACTAAATGCCTAGGGATACAATTCTTGTCCTCTTTACCCATAAATAGTAACTCAACAGCAATTAAAAGACAAACCCTTACAGCATCCATATTAGATAAAGCTGACCAACCCTTTTTATCTCTAACAAGGGCCAAAAGTTCACTGGATTTTAAATTCTTGACACCTATTTTTGTTACTTTTTCTGGAAACACGCACTGGCAAAAAGGACTTAATTGCTTATGTTTTTCATACGCAATGCCAAATCGGAAACCAGTGATTAAACAAAATTCTTTACGACCAAACTATAACCAATAATCGCCAATATGGAATATAATTAGAGGAGAATAAGAAGGAATCTTTAAGACATGTACCTGATGTTGCAAGTCATAATGCATCAAATGGTTATTATTGTCGTGCGAAGGTATATTCAACCAAGCCCCAAATACAGTTCTTCTAAATATCCTGAGACGAGTGGGATTGGTTGACAAAAGACATTTAATTTCTAGAAGCAACTTTACAGTTGACCTAACACACACTTTGACATCATACAAATCATTAAAATTAGACATGTTATAAATTGATAGAGGAGAAAGTGTGGGTGTATTGATTAAGGGGTTACCGTGTCACTATGATGTGTTTGGTTTTTGGTGTTTGGTTAATGGTGATGGGATGAAGATGGGTAACTGTGTGTGTGTTTGTGTATGTGAGAGTGTATTTGGGGTATAAAAAGTATACTTAATCAAAATAAAAAACAAAGTACTGTACTCAAATATATTAAACAATTAGTTGCCCTAAAGTATTGGTTGCCCAAAAGTACTAGTTGCTCATAAGTTAAATTAAAGTAAATTAGCAAAAAGACCAAAATGTCCAGTCGCCCAATATATGGTTGCCCTAATACTACTAGTTGCCCTATAAACATTATGGTACATATACCTTACACAATACTATATACTTTTGTCCTTTAATATTAAAATATGGGACACTTGACACTTTCTTCTTTAGTTGCCCGGTTGTCCTGGTTGCCCTGGGTTACTTTAAGAAAAAACGTCCAAATAGGCTAGAATGGCATTTTCACCAAAAGGTGTGGACCCTTTTTGGGTCTGTTCGGGGGTGGGTTGACGGGTTTGGGTATTGATAAAATTTTTAGCCGGGGTACAAGTTCGGTGACCGGTTTTAGTAATACCCGCCCCATTACCCGTACGCGTACCCATTAACCCGAATCCGTACCTGCTTTATTGCTATTATAGTTTACTAGCATTGTACCCGCGCAAAGCAACGATTTCGGTGACACTAAAAATAAAAAAACTAAAAATTCATAAAAATATATGAAAATGAATGTTGAATTAAATAGCATAAAATTTTAGAAAATATGGTGAAATTAAATCATAAAAAAATAAATAGATAAAAAGATATTTTAATTTAAAAATAAATGTGGTTTTTTAATTAAAAAGTGACACATGTCACCTTAAGATGTGGTTCCCAAAATGAGATAGATGTTCAAGATTACATATTCTTATATTTCCATAACAAGTAAGTTTAAAAGTCTGAATTTATAAAATTTTCTAAAAATAAAATATCTTAAATGCTTTATAATATAAGTATAGATTAGAGTATACATATTTTATTTTTATTTATATATATATATATATATATATATAATTTCTTCCATTATATTTTTTATATATAAGTGTCTTTATTACCTAACACATTTGGATTATGTACATGAGTTATTTGAAAGCGTTAAATCGTTTGATATGATATTTGTTTTCTTTAACTTTTAAAAAAAATGAATATATTAAGGCGTTTTGCTTTGATTTGTCGGTGGTTTCAGTATGACTTAATCTTGATACCCATCATTTTCTCTATGGAATATATTTAATTGAGGATAACCGATACCAGTCGGGAAACCTGAAAACCCGATGAATAATATTAACCGGGTATCCAGCGGGTAATGGGCGGGTACGGATGTGGATATTATAAACGGGTGCACTAACCCCCCCTCCCGAACTCGACGTGTTACCATCCCTAGCAATCTCCATCAAACTTTCATGTATAAATATGAAAATAATAACTACTAACTAATCCATATTTTCAAATAGCCGGCCTGACCTTACCGTACTCTAACATTACCCACTCACTAATCCTTCACCAATTGACTTATTTGGATATCACCTTACCCATTGATCGGGTCTCAAGTGACCGGTTTTTGTTATATTTCGAGAACGGGGTTAAACTAGTGGGTTTTAGTTGACATGTGTTGACTTGATTTAATAAACCATGATGATTTATGCAAAAGCGACAGGTAGAGAGGGGCAGGGTAAGTACGTGCCCCTCCTAAAAATGTTTGTCTTTCATGAAAAGACAATCCAAATGAGTTTTAGAAGTATTGGAATGAGCACATTTTACCTTTTGCGAAACTTGAAATGAAGCAACTAAAAAAGAAAGAGAGAAAGATAGTGTTTATTAAATGCATGGTCTTAGAGTGTTAGAGAGTGTTTTTTTCACTTATTAAGTGGGCCCAAGCCCGTTTTCATCTTAATGGGAAGGTCTGTAACAACCCTTGTGTCTCAATTAAGTGGCTCGTGGAAGTCACAATTTTTTTCATCTTTTTTAATTTAGTGCTATAAAAATGACATGCTGATAACGCTCAAATTGAGTATGTTTTAGAAGCGTTATCATGGATTTGGTACATTTTATTTGGTTAATTAACGTGCTTTGGCTACTAATATTGTACAAAGTTATGATTTCATGTTCGTAACTAGCCAAGACAAAGAAAGACAAGAAAAAGACAAAGAAACGATCAATAAACGGAGATTTGTCCATATACGAGGAATTCCCGACAAATGTAAGTCTCTTGGAGTATATTCGTGAAGATAAAGTCATCAAGTTAGTGGTCCAAAGACTCGAGAATAACGCACAAGACGGAGAATGAGAAAGAAAAGAACAAAAGAAGCTAAAACGAAGAAATATTGGAAGTATTGTTGTTCCCGACACACCTCTACCATTTTTGCCATAACTTGAGCATACAAACTCGGATTGACTTGATTCAACAGCCTACGCGAAGGTAAAAGGAAGAGCTACAACTTTTGTTTAGACAACTTCTGCCAGAAATGATCCAGCTAGCCTGCCCGAGCTCGTATCCGGACGGCCAGATTCATTTTTCCAACCAAGACACATTTGGCCGTTCGGCCGGCTGGATGGACCTGACTTCCCAAATTGCATTTAAAGTATGTAATTAAGTTCCCTAGCCTCCCAAGTCTGACCAAGTCTCATTATCAACTCATTTTTTAGAACTTTCATGAACCTTGGTGTCAAGGGATTGTTTTTCAACGTGTATATACTAATCCATTGGGGCCATTTTAATTTATCTATCTAGCATCCATATCTCTCTCAACCATTCTCCACACCATCACACACTTCTATCACCATCCCCCACCCTTTTCCAAAGGTGTTGGGGGTTAGCTTGGTCGCCACATGATGTGGTGTAATTTTATACACTTTTTCGGGGTCATTTAACCCCTATAATCATGCAAAATTGCTTAAAATATATGTTTAATGATTTCTTTTGCATTTTTAGCACTTGGAAGACATTTAGAGGAAATACACATGAATTGGGCTCTGTTTTGGAAGAAACAAGACAAGAGTACAACTTTACACAACGAAGGCTTGAAGAATTGCTTACGGAAGGTGGAGACGCCGTCAGGATTACTTGCGACGCCGTCTTTGTTCCGTTTGTTATACATACAAACTTGAATTTAGGGTTTTGTATAGGATAATAGGAGTGGAGTTTGGTAAAGAACGACTTGTAGCTGACTTTAGGACTATTTTAGGGTTTCTCAACCCTTTTCTACCTTCCTTACTTGCTTGTTTCAATATAGTGATGTTTTTTTATCCTTTAATCTTTCAGTATGTCTTATTGTTTGATTGGTTATTGTGCTTTGCTTATCTTTAACATGATAGGCTAGATCTCATTAGTGTTTGCTTATGATTGCATGTGAATTGGTATATAGATCCTAATAATATTGCTTCTTGATTGATGTGCATGCATGTTTAGACTCTAGAACCCTAGTTACTTAAGTGTATCGAAGATCTAGAGCGACATGATAACGTAGAACGGATTCCATCGGTAATAGTCTTTATACTACCTTACCCATCTAAGGATGATCCCCTTTAAGTATATTAATGCGCGTCTATCTCCCTAGGGGCCTTGTAACAGTCTTCATGTTACATTACTTGTGCGTTTCCCTAGCAAGGTATCACGTAGATGACGTTTTCGTGTAATTCGTCAGGCTTCTCAGAAATACTTACACATACATCACAAGTGTGACAAGGCAATAGAGTTAGGAGAAGCATACTAAGGATCATGCATGACTAAGTAAACACTTCTCTTTTATCATACGAATTCTCCACATTATATTACTTTAATTATTAGATAATTAGTTTAAAACAAACCCTCTTTAAACCCGAGATTTAAATTGCTTTCATAATATATAAATATACAAAAATATTATTCTTTCAACCTGTAGACCTTAGTTACATTTAGTTCGAACCTTCACACGCTATTCCTCTAGAGAATTTCACAACCCTCATCAAAGTTTTTGGCACCGTTGCCGGGGAATAGTATATGTTTTGGATTTTATTTAACTTAGGTCTACTCGCTTGAAATTGATTCCTTTTAAGTGAGATTTTAATTTCTTGTCATTAGCTTTCTTGTAGTCTATCTCTTTTCTTTGTGTTTTTGTTCGTAATTTTTCATTGACTATTCCATTCTTCATTATGAAGAACGCGAATCCATCCAGTCCCACCCATAGTAACGAATTTCTTGGCCTTGAAAAAAAGTTAGAAGTTGAGTCATGGCTTGAAAATAGTAGGAGTGTTAATTCATTAGTTAGCTCTGATAATGAATTGGAAGACGAAATTGAGGGAGTAGAAGAAGAAGAAGAGGAGGAAGAGGATAATTTAGAATACTTTGACATTTTCCCCACAATGGAAGAGTTAGGATATCATGAATGGCTCTTGAAAAATCCTTAACCCTCTTGGGTAAAAGCTAAAATAAGAACCGGAAGTTTGAATAACGTAAAAATATCTTGCATGATTGGTCACTTTCTAAAAAAACAAGCTTATATCGATTTAGAATCACCAATTACTAGAATGTCTAAAATTCACTACAACTGGATCATGAGTAATAGGTTAGAATCTAGAAAGAAACCAAATAACCCTAGGAAAATTTGCAATTTCATAGAAAGAATTAGGGATTAAAAGTGTTTATTGGTAACTTCACTTACGAATGCTATTTCATGGTGTTAGCGGAAACTACTAGTGTCATAGATCATTACCTAGGTTCGGTGGTGTTTGGAAAACCGTTTGTGGAAAAAACCAGGCTCATTAATGATAAGGAGGAAGGAACGGTCTTGTTTGAAAAAATAATGAAAATATCGTATTTAAGATGCCTCACAAAATGAAAATGTTTAAACATGTAGATTTTAAGGATATAAAGACCAATTGCATACCACCTTTTGTCATAGAAGGTGATGATGATAGTCATGAGAAAACCTACTACTCGGATAGCTTGAATTTAGGACCCAAATATATGTATGATGAAAGTGTGAGTAAAGCCATTCGAGGTTTAATGAAAATGAAGAGTAAGGTGAACAACCAAGGAGGCGTCACATAAGGAATAGGAATCTGATGTGTTTCAAAAGCTTTAAATTTATAAGACTGAAATTACCGATTATACAATGAAAACACACGGGTAAAGTATAACCCACGCATGTAGTATAATATTTCAGGTAAGACCAGGTCGTTCCAAGGGATTGGTGATTCTAAGAAAAGTCAAGTGTTTTGCAAAAAGATATTATACAAATTTGTCACGAATCTAAAGATAAACGGTAACACGAATTTCTAGATTATAAAAGATATGTTTATTTGGGATACAAAAGTAATGAAGGATAAACTTGGGATAATAACGGTTCCATGAATTTAAGTATAATCGAATGAATAAACGGGTAGTTTACTTAAAAGATTATCTATTTAGCATAATGAAGAATTCTTTCGGCCTATTAGTCTTTATTATGAAAAATGCTTTAAGATTGATTTGCGAAATATAAATTTGCTCAACCAAGTTCGTTAGACATGAGAGTGAGCATTAAACATTTATATACTTAAGATGTTGGGAAAATGATCATTTTGTTAGCCAATCCTCACAAGGCTAACACCAAGTTGTCAAAGACAAACTCGAAATTTAACACTAAATCAGAGCCTTTTGACCTATATCCAAGTTGACTGGGGAATCAAATGATTATTAGGGATCCAAGGATAAAACTATCAAGTTCATATTTACTATTTCCCAAAAATCATTAGTCATCCAAGTTAAATCTATATTTCCCCTATAATTCCCAAATAAACATGATAGAACTACTCCATATTAATCAATATGGAATTCATAACATTCATAATTAACTCAGTAAATATCATAATATAGAAAGAGAAAAAAGATTATACCCAATGCAAGAGCAAATATTAGTGATATTACATGAATTCTTCAAAAACTTCTTTATTATATTCAAGTAGAATCCCGGAAACTAACAACGATTCTATCATAATTGTTAATAGCTTCAAAATAACTTCACTAACACTCTGTAAAATTGATTACAACCCAGAATTAGATGAACTTAGGAAGAAGTTCACTCCAAATCTCCAAAACCACTTCTAAACTATAACTTGAGAGAATTCTTTGTTTGATGATTGTTATGATTAAGATGTTGTGATGGGATGATAAAACATGTGGCTTAAGCCCCTTTATATAGCCTTTGAGTCATGATTGGTGGGGTGGTGAAAGGTCTCCTCTTCAATGCAAGCTTTTATGATTTGTAGTTACTGTAGTGATAAGTGCGTCACACATTATAAAATGTGCGCCATACTTAGGCTCAGCATTTAATATTATTTCCCTCACTCTGAGTACTAAGATTCCATTACTAGCTGCAATTCTATAAATGTGGTGCTCGCACTTGGTAATTTTCATTTAATTCTTCATTAATTCCACTTTTGGATTCATCCTTAACGCTCGTTAGCACTTTTAACTGATATTTCTTTGCGTTTTAAGTTCTTTTCATCATCTTTCGATCCTGAAACAACAATTATACAACTAAGTATCTAAACATACGATATTTAATCTATTTACATAGATATTTTACATATTTATGAGGGATATTTTATGTATATATGGACGAAGTTATCAAAGCCGCATATCTTAGCTATTGCTTCGCCCTCTTCATATCAATTGCAAAAGTACTTCGTTTAAGATTAAACAAGTTTTTGATATAAGATAGATAAACGCGACAAAGCAAATCACGAAATTTAGAGATATGTATAAATTCACACTCGCTCAGTTTAGTGAAATGGGTGGTATACGTAAGTCACTCAAAACGCTTAGTCATGAATTATTCAAATTACCATAGGCTTGTACAAGAAACTAAACTTCACCGACATGGCGTAAGCACCAAACATAAACATAAAAGAGGCTACGTATTAGTATTTTTAGGTTCTATATTATCAAAAAGGTTTTATAATAGAATTATAATCCACCTTATCCGCAATTATTCTGACTTTTCCTTTCTTTCTGGCTTATTCTTGCCTTATTCCCTTTTTCTTTCTCTTTTCTTTATAAGACTTGGGACTTGGGGAAACTTGCTTTTCCCCATACTTATGATAAGCACACTACTCAAACGAACTTAGAAGTTTTCAACCTTCGCACTTCATTATAATAATAATACCAACGTTTACGCGCTTCAATTCGTATGGATAAAATTTTGGATAACTGAATCAAAAATTTTTTTGGCAATGTTTATTTCATATTTATATTTTTGCATTTTTATATATATATCCTCTTAATTAGTTAAATGTCTTTAACACGCGAACGTGTTCTCACTGCGGTCGCGTAAAGATTTCAAACATAAGTTCTAGAATTAATAAATTACCAGCACACACATATAATTTTTAAACTGATACCAATGCTCCAGAAAAGGCGACAAACTACAAATACATATCCGTAACGACGAATGAGACACTTGCAATTGCATTCAAACCTTATCTCGAGAAAGCTAAAGGAAAAAATTATCTTAGGTATCAAAGATGGATACCTGAATTTCTTAAGATCTAAATCTCACAATTTTTTTTGATAATTGGGTATATGCTAGCAATGTTATCAATCCAGAGTCAGATTTGCTTGTAGGTGATCAATAAAATATTATTTTTACTTCAAAAATTTAGAACAGTGTTTTTATAAACTTTACTTTTCCAGTTTATCTCCCCTCATACTTAATATGAGCATTGTCCCTTATGCGTAAAATATTATAAAGAAAGATAAAGTGGGAAAGTAAAATAAGACTCCCCTTATTTTACTGAATTCTTCAAAACTGTTTATATAGCTCGGATGTAGTCTCTGATCAACACTTCGTATGCATCTCTTTTTTTCCTGTAATAATTACAAAAAAAATACTACAATGCATAAATAAATAGTAATAATCATAATTAATATTAATACTTATCATAAGTACTAGTACAGACTATAAAATATTGTTTTAATGCTAATAGAGGCATTTACATACATAATAATAATAATAATAATAATAATAATGTTTTTAGAAATTGTTTTTTAGAAATGTGACCCAAACACGCAATCACTCAAATCAACTCGTGTCAACACGACACTAATCATCATCATTTCCCTGCTGCTGCTGGTGGTAATACTACTGATACTGTTGCTGATCATAACCAGGTAGGTTATAAGCACCCTGAAGTGGAACATCGTAAACTCTAGCCATATGCTCAAACACACCATGATACATGTCCCAGTGATATGGCTGCCTATAAGCCATCCTCTTAATCGCTCCCTGATGAATCTCCATGCTACCCATCCGGTCATATAAATCATGCATAGATGGTCTTGGCCCTTTGGGAACAGCAACACGTGGCACTCCCGGTGCTGGAACCTCAGGAATCAACCTACCCTCAAAGTCAATCAGCTATCTAAGTGTAGTGGTATCCAAAGCTCTACAGTAGGTCGCGGCACTCAAACTATTCAACACCTCGTCAGTCAACAACCTCGTCTTCCTCGCAATCTTCGTGATCAGCTGCCCACAACAGATCATGCTATCTTTTTGACTTCCAACTCCTTTCCTCTTAAGCTATTTTGCCATAAGCCAAGCCACATTTGCATAACCATTCTGATGCTTTGCCTCGAACATACTCATCAGCCATAATTCATTCTTTTGCACCTTATCGTACCCAGTCGTCCTTTGGCACAATCCATAGGTGATCATCTTTTGTAGCATTCGCAAAATAGGACTCTGGATAGTCGAGGAAAGGCTCCTAGACAAGTGTAGCTCCTCCGTGGTACTAAAGCTTAGTAAATAATCCATT
>BQNB010049748.1:13568-31068 GCA_026074375.1 Tanacetum coccineum
TAAAAAAAACTAGAAATAAGGACTAACGGTAGAAACGATTAAAACTGAAGGGCTAAAATAAGTAAAAATAAATTAAATAAATAAGCTTCTAAAACAAATAACTAAAAATGAAAATGTTTTGAAAAATGAAGGTTATAAAAAAATTTCAAACACTTAAAGACTAATAATGAAAATGATGAAAAGAAAAAGGTTCAATTTAAAAGTGTTTTAAAAAACAAAGGTTAAACTTTAAACTTGTTTTAAAGTTAAGGACTAGTTGTAAAGATAATCTATTAATTAAGGGCTAATATTAAACATGTGCATTTAATAAAGGGCTAAAAGTAAAACCTATCTAAAAGCTAAAGGTTTAAAATGAAAAATTGGAATTTTAAACTAACATGAAAAAATGTTTCATGCATGTTTCATCTTCATCTTCGATGAAAATATAAAAAAAATGGTACGATTGTCTTTCCCTTCTTGCGGAATCGAACGGTTATCGTCGATGAAAAGGGAATATACCACGTTGATCGAAACGTTGTCACGATCACGATGGTATAAGTTGTAAGACCCGTAGTGTGCCGTCACTCGAAACCGAAAAACCCGAAGTTACTTAAACTGCGAATTCGTGTGCTATTATACGTTGCTAATTCGTTTCTAACTGATATTGGACAAAACGCAATGCGACCAAAATGCAAAAACAAGACGCAAAGGTTTTATTACTCTGTCAAACATAAATCGCAAGATACCAAACGCAATGTTTATCACGATACAAAACGCAATGCTTAGAAAACTTTGGCAGAGTTTCGTTTAGTTTTATTGCATTTAGGGTCTTCAATCACTTGACAAAATGCAAGTTCTTTGTAGTAGACAAAACGCAACCTGTTTATCAAATCGCAATGGCAAGAAAGACATAAACCGCAATAATTCTAAATGACACTAAACCGCAAGAACTTCTACACTACATAAAACGCAAGTACTTTTTATGGTTTTGTCTCGTTGCAATACAAACAAAATTGTCCTTGAGTCCTTTATGCTAAAAACATGGATCTGTGTTCCCTTGTCACATGTTCAAACCATGTTCAAACAAGAAGATAATCTGCTATGTCTAATAAGTTAACCGCAATAAGCTCAAAGTATGTTCTTCTCAAGAAATATGCCACGAAAAATAAGAGGGAATAAGCTAGATTTTAAGATATATAAAAACCTTTAAGAACATAAGACCAAGCCGTGACCTATAAGCTATGAGAAAACTGTTATAAACAGCAAATAAACCACGAAAAATGTAACCCAATAATCTACACTTAATATTAAGCAAGAAATCTTAAAGCTTTTAGACCAAATAAGCTGAAACCAAACTGTTTTAATACTACAATAAGCTAAGAAGATGAAACTGTTTTAATACCAAAGAATGTGTGACGAGGTGACTAGTTACACACAAACATAAAAACCTATAGAGAAAATGATGCACACAATATGACTTGTAAAACAAAATATGACACACACAAACCACAAATACTCAATACAGTATGAACTAAGCCCAGTATGAACTTAGCCAAGTATGAACCATAAATAGTAATCTGTTTTATAAAAAAATAAGCCACAAATCACTATCAAAGACAAGTCAGTTATGGTTTTATATGTGACATAAGCAGACTTTGAGTAACCACGATTTGTTATATGCTTTAAACAAGTTAAACATTGTTATAGCAACAAATCATAAGTCACGGCCCATAGATACTTGTGGACAAACGAAAAAGCCCAAATAAAGTTAATACTAAATCTACTTTTGGAGAAAAATAAGATACGAGAAAAAAAAAATAAGTCGGATGAAAAATAAACACCAATAAGCTCAAATAAAACCACAAGTCACTAAATCCACCAGAGGCTCTGATACCAAATGTAGTATCCTCAATTTTCATACAAATAGATCTAGAGAGAGAAAGTTAGAGAGAGAGAGATGGATGGAGAGAATATGTAAAACACACTAAAGAGTGTGTGTAAAATGATTTCTTCCAACACCCTCTCCATGTGTGGAGAGGGTTTTAATAATTCTTACACGCCCCATAAAACGGGCTATGGTGTGGGCTTACAGTGGGTAAAGACCCGACCCAACACCTTAAATCATACGATTACTGTACCAACTACGAGCTATGCTAAATATGAAATACATGGGGTGACCGAGTCTTTTTCTTAATCCTAACATGAAACAAGTTTGATTCATATAGATACGCACCATCGTTGCTTTCTAGATGTTACGAGTTTGATTCATATAGAATCACACAAGTCACCTACCGCAGTGTTGTTTGATGTTGACACTAAAAGGATTTCCATCTTCACTGTGAATACATAAGTATCACTCTGATGTTTTGGCAAAATCACAAGGATAATGCGTAGGACTCTTACGATATTATTTGTTATCACAGTATGTGATTTAGCAAATATTATGTATTAGTGTCCTAATGATATTTATGGATGATCTCTTTTGACTTTAGACTCGACAGTGCACATTTGATTTTAGTAATCAGAGGATGGAGTTGAGTGCCACCTTTTCAATACCAACTAACTCAGAGTGGGAAAGTCGATAGAAATGTGTGAATCTCCGTGAGTTTTGAAACAAAGTCTTTCCGACTTTGAGTGGCTGGGGAGGGTTGTGCTTTGCGTTACTGGGTCCATGACTATCTTTAATACCAGACAACAGCTTAGTGTTTCTGATAGCATATGTATTGACCCGGTTTATGCCTAAGTGTGTGTACGACTTCTTTCTTTTCACTATTTATCCTTACAATTCTTTTTCATTCTTCAACCCCTTCAGTGCTTACCGAGACTTCATGACTAATACCTTGTTGGGTTTGTTCCAGCATTAGCTCCATCTCAGTTGGCACTATTCCTAACTTCTCACTGTTCTTCTACTTATATCTTAAATAAGGACTTTCATTCTAACTAATGGATGTACCCTGGGGACGATCCCTTGTTCTGGATGGATCGTAGAAACGATTACCTATACCTAACCACCTTTTAACTCCAAGTAATTAAATACATGGTCGGTCTATTGGTATTGTCCACAGCCTTAAAATCATTTGAAAACATCGATCGAGGTACATTGTGATATGAATCAAAACATTTAGTACCTCGATGGTTTTACTATTTATAAATTGCTCCCCCTCAACATGTGCATCGATATTCAAAAATGTTTAGCACATGAAGGTTGAAGCTTGCACTTGAGTCCATAGAATCACATCATTAGTCATATATTTTAATCACATTTTCTCCCCTTATCAAAAATGTTAAATCTTTTAATATTTTATATATTAATTGATTTAAAATATAGTGCTTTCGGGGAGAAAATTGTTGTGATTATTTAACAAGCCATATTAGGAATATTTTAATGCTTCCCCTTAAATTATGAGGGTATAATATAGTGTTTGAGTATGTTAATTTGAAATTTTTTGAATTTACTAAGAAATTCTTGAAAATTCATACTCAAACACTATATTTGCCTAATATTAGTCTACACTATTTATATACACATTCACAAGTTTTATTATATACGAAAGAAAGACATGAAATGAGATAGGACAACATATGACAAAGTCATACTATCCGTTCTAGCAGCCTGAGGTCTTCTCCGTACTCTCTTCCACCAACAAAATTTTCCAAATTCCTCATTAGCCTTCTTTGAAAGAGTTGCCTATCGATATCCTAGATCATAACCTGGGCCCTTCGATTTTCAAGGTTACTCCATTTCTTCTTCGGCAGGTAATCCATCCTTAAGCCCGAAGAGATATCTTGTAAAGCGGTTTGAACATCATCGAGTGTGTCATCACTGAACTTGTGGAGTTCGTCAGTGTGTATCAATCTGTTTCTTTTGTTCCAGTCTATGTATATCACTCCTTGAGGGTCTAAATATGCATTGTATGCGGTCCTTTTCCTTAGTCCTGACCTGAATGTGTCTGTTTTGGTGAGGTTGAGCTTCTTTTGGTAACTTCCGACACCTAATTGAAGATCTTCCACCCGTTTTTGAATGACAATACGTCTGGTGTACATACGTAATGCCACATTCAAGTCATAATGTTCGTCTATTGTAAGATTGGTCAGCTTTTGTTAGACAAGTAGTAGCAACATGTCCTCAATATCTTGTAGGCAAAGTCTTGAGAAATCAAATTCTTTAAACGTGTACAGCTGCTGATCATCTTTGCGAACTTCAATCTCGTCCATGTAACCGTAATTATACCACTTTATAATCTTGAGTTTGGTTACTTTGATGATTCGCCTTCTGAAGTATACATCCTTCATCGAAGTCCTGTTGGTAGCATAACCGTAGAATCATTGACGTTTCTGTCCCTAGTGTGGAATACCCCAGTAGGCATATTTATCATATGCCACCTTTTCGGGACTCCATAGTTCAGAAACCAAGTCTTTAATCCATTTGACCTCATATGTAGCAGCTTTTGACTTTGTAATGAAAGTTGAGTACTTTTTGCTTAAGATTCCTCCTTTTAGATATTCCAGGTCGTTGTTGATAAAGTAATCCTTAGGAATAACTTGACGACCATGATGATCTTGAATCAACGGGAGAGGCTTACAGAGATCGAATGGGTATTGCTTGTCTTTAGGGTTATGACAGTCTAATCTCTCATTTGTAGCTTTGAAACATTCCTCAAATTGATACTCTAACTCCGTATGATGCTTGCATGTTCCTTGGAATAGGTTGAATGCCGGTCTAACCAAAATTTCTTGATTCAGATTATTGATGTTAAGCCGGTTCATAACAAATGTAGAGAAGTCGAATGGTGTATCCGTGAGCTCATCAAAGGAAGTAGGAGGTTCTTCAGCACGAGCAACTTTACTAATCCAGGTCTGAGGAGGTCGGAAGTCAACACGTTTTCTCTTAGGACACTAAGGATCAAGAGTTAGAGAACGGTTGGGTTTTTTAAATCAATCAACCGTAGGAGCAGCCTTGTAATCGGGTTGTTCATCAGTGTGGCCCATGACAAACTCTGGATCTTGTTGTGCAACCGAGTCATCAACAGTATGACTTGGCTCCTCTGCATGGGCAGACTTGCCAGATGACCGATGTTGAGAGCGGGAGGTGTCCTTTGACGTGCTTGAAGACTTAGACTTAGGATCTTTAGATGACTCACCTTCCTTGCTTGTCTTCCTTTTTTTCATCCCTCGGTCTGATCCAGCGGAGGGGTCTTGATCTTTATCCTTCTCGTCTCGACTTCTTTTCACTTAAAATACGTCACCATAGGAAAAAAATAGATCTTTGTCAGTGCTGTAAGATTTAACCAATGCATCATAAAGCTCCTTCTTGTAATCAACTACTTGATAAGATTTGGTTTCCTCCATCTTGTCCATCAGAATCTTTGTCAGTTCAAATTCTAAAAGAGATGCAGGTGCCTCATTTGTAGACTTAGGTTGAGAGGAAGACTTGGCTAAGACAACAGCTTCTAGTAACTCTGTGATAGTTTTCTCAATCACAGGTGTTGAAAAGTCTAAGACTGCTTGAGGAAGAATCTGAGGAAGTTAAGTTTTAACTTCCTCGCTGATGATAGTTCTCACTAACGTGTCAACGAGATCTATATACTCCTTGTCAGCTAGAGTTTCTTCTCTACATTCTGCATTATGGGAATGAATAGCTTTCTAGATGGCTTCCTTTAGCTAATTGTTGATGTAGCCATCAACAATAGTAGGAATAGAGGAAAGGGCTTGAGCATATTGGTCAACTTGTTTCATTTCTGACAAAGTCTTTTCTAAGTTGGTGACATGATTGTTGAATTTAAACACTGAGGAAAATTCAGGAAGTGCTGGGAATGAGGTTGTTGCTTCAGATGTTGTTAGTGTCAGAGTTGGTGTAGATTGTTGAGAAGAGGATTGAAGAAAGAAGGTGGTGGAGGAACGGTTGTAGCAGACATGATTTCATGGATTACTATTACTGGTACAGTGAACAGTGAGGATGTCTGACTGCTTTTTTCATCCACACAAGGATGAGTGTTGTCCAAGTTCATAAGCTTGCTTGTAAAGTCAGATGAGACAGAAGAACTTTGCATAGGACCTGTAGTCTTTTGTGTGTCATGGACAGTTATGAGTGTCACATGAGCATCTTCATCTTCTTGTTAAAACCCCGAGTCTTGAGAAACATTATGTTGTTCTTCTCCACCCTGATCAGCATTTGTCATTTTAGCATCTTCATTTCCTAAATTTACATTCACGTCTTTACATAGTTCCTTGGTGACCTCATCATCTTCATCTTCATCTTCATCCATCTTCTCTTCATCATATGTAGGTACAAACTCATGTAGAGTATGTACTCTTTCAGAATCATCATCTTCTTCTTCTTCTTGTTCAGCAGTAGATTGAGTGACTATCAGACTCGGTTCTTTCACTATCAACCTTATCATCATCATTCTTGTCATCATCATCATCGTCATCATTATCATCATTACCATCATTATCACCATCACTATCACCATCACCATCATTATCATCACCTTCATCATCAGAATTGGTTTCATCATCATCATCTTCTTCATCACTATCACCCTACGACTCTTTATTACTTTTAAAATCATATTTAGGTACATCAGGAATCCCTGGTTTAGTACTAGTTCCTTCATCTGTACCGGTGATCTTGCGTTGTTGCTCATCAAGAACCCCTGATCCAAGATCAGTTCTATCACTTGAGCCACTTGCATGTGAGGCATAAAACTCTTTTTGCTTCGTATGGTGGCCTCCTTAAGCTGAGCAGCTTCAGAAAGAGCTACTTCTGAGAGAAAAGTCAACCCTTGCCACTATCAGCCTTAACCAATACCTTCTTCTTAGATGGTTTAGGTTTGGTAGCTGCATATTTCTTAGCTTTAACAGACTTCTTCTTAGAAGGAGTATCCTCAGATGAGATGGCTGACTCTGATTTCTTTTGACCTTTCCTTAGCTTTGAAGGTTCAGCTCCTGAAGCAATTGCATAATAAGTCTTGTAAGCAACAGAGTCTAGCAGGGCTTGATTTGTCATTGCTTGAGGAAGGATTACACCATATATTTGAGTGTCTGCATGTCTGGAGATGAATCTTATGGTACCCAGTAAGCTATCATCCCTGGCAGTGTGCATGAACATCTTGTTCCTCTATGAGATAGACTTATCTTTAGTTAGAAAGTGATGAATGATGATCTTTGTAAATTGAGGATATAACATCTTGTCTTGCTTCTTAGAATCTATGTTATCAATCTGGTAGACCAAGTCCTCCCAGATTAAAGTGATAAAGTCCAGATTCTTCTTGTAGTACATTCCTCAAAGTATTTAAACTCTAGAGAGTCGTATCTTGTCAAGACCAGATACTTTTCCATAGAGACATTTGTTGATGATTGATGCAAAGGTTCTCCATGGTTGGGGTAGATGATCAACAATTACATCAGTGATGTACCTTATCTCTTCAGAGTGACCAAGTTCATGGATGAATGATAAAGCTTCCTCTTCAGTAGGTGGTTCATCAAACTCTTTACTTGGAACCTTAAGACATATGTTGAGTATTTCTCTAAACACTTCAACATTCATAGAGAATCTTTTCTTGTCGATCTTGAATCGATATGATAAAGTGTGTTTGTTGACGGTAGCCCAGAACTGATGTATATAAATGACAGGGACTTCAGCTGTGATAAGGAATGCAGGATAGCATGTTGTAAGAGCAAGGGCATCCAGCACAACTTGTTAGGTAGGTTCCTTTGGCTTCATTCCTGGATTGATCCTCATGTTGCATTTTCCTATGACACGACGGTTCTCTGGAGAAACTAGGGCATTGCCCAGTTCAATTTGTTGAGCTTTGGAAGTCATGATTCTGCTAAGAGTTTGCCAATAAAGTTTATATATAACCAAGTTTATATATGACACTATATGGCATATTGTTTTAATGACAGGCAGGCATTTATCAAACTTTGTCTAGATTGCACAATTAACCAATTTTAATTTGCTATCTAAATTATGTTTTAATTCGCCTCTTAAAGGATTTGGATTAATTCACCTCCTTAAGGAAGGATTAATTCGCCTCCTTAAGAATTTGAATTAATTCGCCTCCTTAAGGAGTTGGATTAATTCGCCTCCTTAAGGTGGTGGATTAATTCGCCTCCTAAAGGGGGTGGACTAATTCGCCTCCTAAAGGGGGTGGATTAATTCGCCTCCTAAAGGGGATGGACTAATTCGCCTCCTTAAGGGGGTGGATTAATTCGCCTCCTAAAGAGGGAACTAATTCTTCTCCTAAAGAGGGAATTAATTCGCCTCCTAAAGGCAGAATTTAATTCACCTCCTTCTTGTTTCCTTAATTCGCCTCTGAATTTAAGTTCATAAATTTTGTGTCTTTTAGGCATCATAAGACATTTATACCATCATCTTAGCATCATATAACAGCAAACTAATCCTTTTCAACAAGATTTAACCAAAAAAATTGCCACAAAGCTTAAAAAGAACACGAAATCACATAAATCTCATACATAAGTTTTATTTATGTTCAAACAAGGGATTTTAAGGCTCTAATGCATACAAGTATAAGTTTACACACTTTCTAAACAATAACCCATTAACATTTTACATGTTCTACCTATTTTCAACATTTTCGCATACAAGAATTGAACAAAACACAATCATATATTAACCAACTTGAAAACTGGATTGAACGAATGTTTTACACCCTTGGACGAACCAAACCCCTCAAACAATTTAGGTTATTATACACATTTGATTTTGATGAACCCTAGATCAATTTCTAGGGTTTTCGCATTCAAATGAGTGTTTTAACCTAATTCTTTTGAGAGATATGATGTTGAGGGTGTAGGGAACAATCTTCTAGTTATACCTTAGGCTTGAAAACGATTGGAATGATGAACTTTGGAGAGATTCGAGTGGTTTGAATGAAAAGAGGGAAAAAAATTAAAGTGTGTGTGTTTGGAACTGTGTGACGAACGGGGGGGGGGGGGTGAGGGGTTATTAAAACAAGTTCATTTTTAACCCTTTTGTCCCCTCAACTATTATAACTTATGCTTTTTTATAAACAAGATAACTTAGGTATAATTTAGTTGGACAAATGGCACAAATAGTCCCTATTGTTTTTAACTATCATACCTAGTAACTTTTTTTTGCTATCTATTCCCTAAAAGGCATAAACACATAACAGTTAAGGCTCACATAAGCTAAACTTAATTAACTCCCCTTTAATTGTTAACCAGTTATTGTTTAAAACCTTTTTCCTTTATCACAGACTGATTTTATGAAGAAGATATTTGACATTTTCTCCCCCTCAAACAATGACCCGTTTTCTATTTAAAGAGTTGTAGTCGTTGTTTGAGTGGTCAAATGTCTTTGAAAATGATTTTCAGATGACTTTTAGATATTAATATTTTATTTTTGAAAACAACACCATAAACAATAAGATTTCTCTTATTGTACCTCATAAGTGCACTGACACGTACATTTATGGAATATAGGAAGCACGGGTTGTGATGCAAAGTAATCACAAGCCTTTGCATGGTCATAAAGTAGATCATGCCCGAGAAAATAAATTCTTGTTGAGAGGCCAAGTTTTGTTTTTGAAATACTTGCCTTTAAGATGATGATCGGGTTGCTATCAGAAATAATAGCAAGCCATATGTCATGTTTTCTATTCGAACTTTATTTACGGCTTTGTGCCATTGTTGAATGACATTTCTGAAGCCGTAAATATTATCGATGCTAGAAAGCATGACATGAAAATATATTTTTGTCTTTTTCTGATTTTTTAATTTTGTATTTTGTTTTTATAAAAAATTTTAATAAGAGAAAAATATTTTTGAGTTTTTTTGGTTTTCTATATGTACATATTATACACAGGATACAAGAATAGGTACCACCACTATTCTTCAGCTTCATCTGCCAGTTCTGTCAGAGTCTCAGGAGTAAAACATCTCATCCCTAGCTTGTTAATAAGGAATTCAATTCTTTCTCGACATAAAGCTTTAGAGAAGATGTCCGCCAACTGATATTCGATTTTGACAAAGTAAAGCTCGACAACTCCATTCTCCACTTGCTCTTTTATGAAGTGATATCTGATTTCGATATGTTTTGATCGAGAGTGTTAAACATTGTTGCAGCATAAGGAAATAGCGCTTTTGTTATCACAGTACATTGGAATTTTGTTGAATTCAAGGCCATAATCAGTGAGTTGTAATCTCATCTAAAGGACTTGAGCACAACAACCGGATAAGGCGATGTATTCAGCTTCCATACTGAATATTGCAGCACTTTTCTGCCTTTTGATGAATAGCTAACAAGTCTATCTCCCAACAATTGCATACTTCCATATGTACTTTGTCTGGTATCTTGACACCTCGCGTGATCAGCATCTACAAAGGCCGTTAGTGCAATAGCAGAATCCTTCGAGTATCATAGTTCCTAATTAACAGTTCCTCTCAGATATCAAAAGATCCTTTTTACAGCATGTAAGTGATTTTTTGTAGGACGAGCCTAATACCGTGCATACATACAAACAACATAAACAAGGTCTGGTCGACTGGATGTGAGATACATAAGGGTGCCAACCATGCCACGATAATGTGTTGGGTCAACGACATTCCCTTATGGATCCTCATCCAGTTTGGATTTCTCCACTATTAGAGTATCCAAGGGGTCACAAGATTCCATTCCATATTTCTTAAGAGATTCTAGAGCATATTTTAACTGGGTTAAAGATGCCTCTAGGACTTTGAGAAATTTGTATTCCTAGAAAAAAATGATATTTTGCCCATCATTAACATCTTGAATTTAGAACACATTTTTTCAGAAAATTTATCATAGAGTTCAGTAGTAGTAGAGCCAAATATTATATCGTCAACGTAGATTTGTACCAGGAGGATATCATTTCCGTTTCTTTTGATGAACAATATGGGATCAACCGTTCCTTTAGAGAATCCTTAGGATAGTAGAAATGATGACAATAGATCATACCACACGCGAGGAGCCTATTTCAACCCATATAGAGCTTTCTTTAGTCTGTACACGTGATTTGGATTGTCTGGATCCACAAATCCGTCCGGCTGACTAATGTAGACTTCTTCACGTAAGATACTATTTAAGAATGTCGTCTTCACATCCATCTGGTAGACAGTCATATTCATATGAGCAGTAAATGCAAGAAATATCCGAACGACCTCTAGTCTAGCTATGAGAGCAAAGGATTCTTCAAAATTAATTCCCTCTTCCTGACGGTATCCACGAGCTACCAATCTAGCCTTATTTTTTAAGATTCCTCCCAATTCATCTAGTTTTATTTTATATATCCATTTTAAGGTGATAACCATCACTTTATCTGGACAAGGAACAAGTTCCTAGACTTCAAGACGTTCGAATTCATTCAGCTCTTCTTGCATTGCCTCAATCTAACAAGATTTAGTTAATTTATATTTGTACGTCTTTGGTTCAACTAAAGATAGGAAAGAATTATAGTAGCAGAACATGGCTTGTTCGTGTAGTTGAAGTCTTGTGGAAACGGGTTTGGAGAGTTCACCAATTATGTTTTGTAGCGGATGATCTTTTGTCCATTTTCTAAGGTGTTTAGGGATTAGAGCATCTGATTGCACATTTTTATGCATAACATCCGTTGATGAAGATTCTTTAGAAACAGTATCTGGAATTAGAATGCCAAAATAAGGATCGTTACTCATATGTGCGACCTCACGGTCATGTGACTCTTCTTCAGCATAGAGAGGGATTTCTTGGGATTGTGATTGTGGAGTAGTTTGAGAAGTGCTTGGTGAAGGTGCATCTTGATCAACATTTGTTGAGGAAGGTGTACCGGTTGACTAGACAGGAACTGGAGAGGCAACACTAGCTGGAGGAGAGAAGAACTTATCAAATACTAGCTGAAACACAAGATCCTATTCATGCCTCGTTGGTGGTACATACGGTGCTGAAGGAGGAGGGTTTGGAATGAGTTTTGAACTGGGTGTTGCAAGAGTCATTTCATGAAACGCGGGTTCTAAACTGCTTTGTTTAAAAGCCATAGCCGTCAACTCATCATAGTGTACATGAATGGTTTCAATAATTTTTCGGGTACGTCGGCTGTAAATACGGTAAGCTTTCTTCTTTGGAGCATATCCGATAAAAATACCTATATCAGCTTTAGCTTGATGTTTGCCTAAATTCTCACTATCATTGTTTGGATAACAAAGTGCACCAAAGACATGAAGGTAGGATAAATCGGGTTTTCTATCATGTAAAAGCTCATAAGGAGTTTTCCATGGCGACGTTATATAATGGATCGGTTTTGGGTGTAACATGTTGTAGCTACTGCCTTGGCCCATAGAAATAAAGGAGCTTTTGCGTAGATTAACATTGTTCGAGCAGCTTCAACAAGAGTACGATTTCGTCTTTCAACAATACCATTTTGTTGTGGAGTTCGCAACCGATGTTTTATGAGAGATGCCAACCTGTTCATAGTAGTCTCGCAGAGTTTGGTTAACAAACTCAGTTTCATTATCTGTACGAATGTTCCCGACAGTAGCATTTAATCTAACTTGTATCATTTTCAGAAACTTGATTATAAAATTAGGAGCTTCATCCTTTGATGCGAGAAACTTCACCCATGTGAACCGAGAGTAATCGTCCATAATGACGAGAATGTACCTTTTCCCATTAACACTTGCCACACACGCATAGGCCCATAAATATCCATGTGCAAAAGATATAGTTTTTCCTGATTAGTGTCTTCAGATTTGGGTTTACGTGATTGTTTCTTGCTTTTTCCCATGGCACATGCAGAACACAGGTGATCTTTTTCATATTTAAGTCTCGGAAGACCACATACTAGACCTTGTCTGGCCAAGTGGTTAATAGCACCAAAGTTCAAATGTGACAGACAACGATGCCATAACCATGACTTAGTCTTTGTGGCTTTTTACAAGAGACAAATTGGAAAAGACGCCATCATTTCCCCAATGGTCAGAGAATACAGATTAGTTCCTCGAGATCCAAAGAGTAAATCAGCACCTTCCAGATTACGAACAAAACATGTGTGTTTTCTAAAAGCTACTTCAAGATCTGAGTCGCAGAATTGACCAACTGAGAATAGATTGTGTCTTAGTCCTTCCACATAATAAACCCTTGAAATTGTAACATTCCCTATCTGATAATCACCATATCCCATAATCTTTGCAATCTGGTCGTTACCGAACTTGACAGTACCGAGAAATTTATGTACGAAATTGGTGAGCTAAGAGCGATCTCCGGTCATGTGCTTGGAGCATCTGGAGTCCAAATACCACATAACAATTTGGACAACCTGCATTCGATAAGAGAAGAAGAGGATGGAGCAACTGAAGTATTGGATCCCCAAGATGTACCGGGTTCTGTTTTGTTAGCAGTCAAAGATTTTATAATCTTAGGTTTGCTATTTGAAATAGACTTAGGTACTTTAGGTCTCCTGGTATATACTCTAGTTACTATAGGTTTTTGTGCAACTATTTCGAGAGGAATGGGTTCCCTAATAGGCACTTTATTAGTGATGGTAATCCTAGTTAAAGGGAACGCATTTCCAACTAAGGTGAAAGTCCTTCCTATGGGAATCCATTTATATCCAACAGAGTTAAACACTTTTCCAGTAGGTTTCCATTCTTTTCTCTTTTTGTTTTTCTTAGAGGCAGATTTAGCACGCATATTCATACTATTCACATGATCAATCAAACACATAGCATGATTAGCATCAAACATACATTCATTGCAAATAGAACAAAGAGCCTTAGCACCTTTAACATAATGCTTAACATGTTCATTACAGACATTTTTAGAATCAGAATTCATTTTATTCAAACTAGATTTAACTTTCCTAGATTGGACTTCTACTTTATTCTTCTCATTACTACTTGTTGTTCGCGAAATCCTATCATTCTTTGTATTGCCTGAAGGATTTTATCCGCTAGCACTAGTAGAAGGTTTTACTCCTATAGAAGACAATAAAGGTCTGTTAGTCACTTTAGGAATGTTGCTTGATGATGCGACAAGTTCAGCAAATCGAACTATTTTCTTCTTGTTGATAGGCATGACCGCAACTAATTTCTTACTAGGTGTATGAATATCATGGCAGGTATCTCTAACATAGCCTAGCAATTCTTGAATCAACTTAACATACTTACAAGCAGTGTAAGATGTACTATCTAAAGGATTTAGTGATTAACTTATTCAACTATCTCCCTAAGAATAGCAGCTTATTCCATAGTGTGCTTAAGGTAGTATATGTGAGATTCCCTATTATTCTTAACCATAGGAGCCAATGGTACTGGATCAAGCTTATACCTTACTGAAGCAATAGTGGCAGCATTTGACACTTGGGCAGCATTATCAACAATGTCCTTTCCTTTTAATTTCCTAAGATCATTTTTAATGTTGTTATGACAAACACGTTTTCTTGGAGTTGAGCATTTAAATCAGAAATTTCAACAGACTTTTGATTTAATTGATTAACCAAAGATTCACTTTGTTCTTTAGCACAAACACGTGAAGTTTTAATTAAATCATAGAGTTGTTTATAAGTCTGTTTCAAATGCTTATTCTTAGCAATCAGTTTTGCCACTCTATGTTCCAGTTCGATATTGATTGTCTTAATTTCATCTATGTCCTTTTTCACACTTTCACTGGTAGAAGTTTCAGACACACGCTTAATTTGTGCCTTCAACTTCTTAATTGTCGTATCTTTTGCTTGTAGCTGAGCTTTTAGATTGTTAACTTTAAACAATTGATCAAATGTAGGTGCAGTTTGGTAATTTCTTTATTGAGTTGCATTGCAATTTCAATTGAAATTTAGTGTTGTTCAAGTTGAGAATAGTTTTTTGAAAGTTTATTATACTCATCTTTTTCAACCATGTTGTGCCTTTTGATAAGCTCAGCTTCAAGTTCCAGACACTTGTTGCATGTTTTAACAGAATTTACATTCACATTCACAGAAGCATTTATATCCACAGAAGAACTCACAACAATATTCACAATATCTTGATAAATGATTTGTTCCAAGAGTCAATCGTTTTCATTTAAAGCTTGTTTATTAGCAATTTCCAAACATCGTTTGTCTACAGAATATTGTTGAACAATAGTTTCCATTTAGTCAAAAACTGTTTTTACTTTTATTATTTCATTTAGAAGATCTTTATCAAACACATTAAAAATGTCTTTTAAAGATTTTAAAAATGGATTAATTTCATTGATAAAAATAGCTTTACTATGTTCAAACCCCCATTCACCTTCTGTTAGCGCATTATGTGTAGTCCTCTTCTTCACCACGGAGTCAAACTGGGCAAGGTGGAATTTAAGCTTTATAAGGCTTGCATTCACCAAACTCACCTTAGGTAGTTCACTAGGAACATCCACTTTGACATGTGATGCATCAAAAGAGTCAGTGGAAGGGTTTGACATAGGAAACCAGAATGCTTGTTCAGCTAACAATTCTTGTTGTGGAACAAAGCGTTTACTAAAATCTTTAGACAGTTAATCTAAGACAGCATAATTAATGGGTTTAATGTAAATTGATAGAAGTTTTAACGTTTCTGTGATTACTTCCGTCACCATGAACAATTAAGGTTTCATTTCCCTAGGGAATACGAACGATCTTCTCGGCATAATCAATGAGAGCATGGTACTTTGACAACCAGTCTATACCGATTATGACGTCGAAGCTACCAAGTTCTACGGGCATTAAGTTGATGTTGAATAGATTGTCTAAGAAGTTTAATGTACAACCCCAGATGATAGTGTTTATCCTAATTATTTTCCAGTAGGCTAGTTCAACATCATAATAATGGTCTAATGTAGTTGGTGTGATATCAATTAGGGAACTACATGTAGTAGATATAAAACTTCTATCAACACCAGTATCAAATAAGATAGAAGCATAGCGGTCGTTTAGAAGGAACGTACCCGTAACTACGTTAGAGTTCGGGTTTGTTCCCGCATTGCCCACCACATAAACTGTAACACCTCCATTTTTACAATATAGCAGCGGAAGCTAATCTGGGGTATTACTTCATGGATACAACAATCATAATCATAGAAAATGACCCAAAAGAGACATTTGTTCAAAAGATACGTTATCATTTATTTCAAATCAGAGTTTTACAAAGGCAGGTCCCAAAATCTAGTTACATACAATGTGAATGATAACAAGTTTTAGCCATCTTTGAGTCCATGCCACTCCGTGCCGTATATTGCTCAATAACCTGAGATAAACATGATAAAAAGTCAATACAATGGTTGAGTGAAATTCATAGGTTTGATAAACAGTTTAAATACAAGTCATAGTGTAATAATTGTACAAACATAATCATTATGAAAATGGTATTGTTATGATCTTGGGTCACGTTATTATATACCTGTTATTTGTATAATTGCAACGAATGCAATTATTGTAGTAACAGTGTATTACAACGTTATTGTCTTGTTTGGTCTGTTTGGTCTTGTTCCTTGTGTAAGCACATTGCACTAACACATTATCATCATAAGTCAATTTAACGACTTGAAGAGCTCATAATATCAACATATTAACATCCCAAAGTTAATTTAACGACTAGAAGTCAAATTTAACGACTTTTAGGATTTATGACACTAACACATTAATATCCAAAGTCAATTTAACGACTTGAAGTCAAATTTAATGACTTGTAGGATTTATAATATTAACACATTAATATCCGAAGTCAATTTAACGACTTGTAGGATAGATAACTTAGACATCAATTGTAATGATATGTCAGGATAGCATGTAACTTGTATTCGAAATTTATAGCAGGTATCCCCCTCACGAGTTTATGAAAAGATTGAAATACGAGGCTATGTATAACACCCTGTGTTTTAGGGTCATTGACGTCGTCGATAAATTCACTATGTACTTTTAGTATTGTACGCGTTTGCTTTTAAACCGTAAACGTTAAGTTAAATCGTGTAGGCAAAAATTATCGTTCAATGTAAACGAACATCAAACAATTAAATGTTTACATCAAGGAAGTATTAAATAATTATTTTGAGAATAATTATGGTCTTTGTTTATTTTATTTTTATCGTTTGCGTAAAGAGTTTACGTTTCGCGATAAATTAAGTTTAGGCATACCCATAACCACCAAAACTTTTCTATGCTTCAACAAATACCCACTTTTATACCCAATACATAAAAGTTACATAATATTATCATATATATCATGCTATGGCCTCATGTGATTGGACCAAGAAGAAATCTAACAAAACTTTCAATTACATTTGTTACATACATTAATAAACTCATTAAGACCTATGTCTCTTTGACCAAGGAACAAACCCTTTCTTGAATTAAGACCCATAAACCCTCAAATGGTTCCACTAGTACTAGTCATAAGGTATAATAATCTGTAAAAGAGAAATTACACACACACTCTTCATTTTGCAAGGTGAAAAATCAAATAAACACTCCCTTTGTCACCCTTGAAGCCCACGGCTCAAACTCACCCCCATAAATTATCCATACAAAAATTTTCCACAACAATTACACAC
>BQNB010049748.1:36068-41883 GCA_026074375.1 Tanacetum coccineum
AAAATTATGCTAACAAGTGCAAATTTCACACAATTGCCTGGTGCACTGATAAAATGCGCAAACGCAGAGTAGGTCGGTCATTTGACTCGACGACTGTTTGGAGTCTGCTGCTGCTAACAAAATAAAGAAACCATTCTATTGTATATGAATGTGGGATCAAGGGTACTCAAGAGTGATTGCTCGAAATTGATTGAACCAAAATCATGGAAAACCAAGTGAGATGGTACTGGGACACATGGAATGTGATGCTTGCCTTCTTGTGAGAGGAGGAGAAAACCGATCAAGACCCTAACAACATTGAAGATGAGATCGAAGATTAAAAGAGAAAGTTGTCTCGCTTTGCCTAATAAATCCTAAGTTGGAACTATCTTAAACTTTATCTCCTTGGGAGTTCTCGTTGTATTTCTTTTAAATTTCTGTTGTACGAACGATTTCAAATTACCAATCAAATCAATGTATTGTGAAAATTTCGTCAACTTTACTTTAACTTCCTATTTTGCAAGTCAATTATAACACTATTTTGACAAAAATGAGTATTGCATCGTTAGTCCTCAATTATACATGGCCTGATCAACTATGTATAATTCAGGAAGGACCATTGCCATGGAGAGTAGGTACCTTACAACTTCTCGTTCGAGAAACCAATTTTCTATTTATATCAAGTTTTGTGTACTTATTCTAAAAGCTATCTATCCCGAGGAACCAAACTTAATAATCCTGATAACTAAGTAAATCTTACACCATCTTACATGAAAGGTCGACATCAAATCCTAAGCCCAGACAGCGAGACACATCATAGTTGCTAGGACAATCCACTATTACTTAACCTCGCTAAAGGATAATGCGATGTGAGACGAAAAGCTTAGGTAGAATTTACGGTTGTTCCACACGAGTTATGCTTAAGGTATCACCTTACGGAAAGGAGGAAGTACGCTTGCAAACGGGGGAGCTAAACACCAGGTATGTTGACCATCAATTGGTGATGGAAAAGTTGGCTCCCGTTGCTTCCAAAGCTTGAGTTTCCTCAAGAGCTGAGCAAGGTTCACAATACGTTTCAAAAAAAAACGTATCCAACTTGAGAAGTGCGTATGCCGAGAAACCATTAGCGTTCCGTTGGATGGACATCATTTTGTGACAAGCTTCAATTTGTCGAGGAAACCAGAGTAGAAATATGGACGTGAAGAGTTAACGGTTTTTTTAAAGCAAAGCCGAATCACTCCCATTAGTCAAGGTTCGATGGAACTCCAAGCGAGGTCCTGAGTTTACATGGGAATGCGAGGATCGATTCTGAAAGAAATACCCACATCTCTTCACAAAGACCACACCGTCGACAAGTGCCACGTCTTAAGCCTTGAGGACAAGGCTCACTTAATGGGGGAAGACTATAACACCCCGTGTTTTAGGGTCATTGACGTCGTCGATAAATTCACTATGTACTTTTCATCGTATTGTACGCTTTTGCTTTTAAAACCGTAACGTTTTAGTTAAGCGCGTCTACGCAAAAATTATCGTTCAATGTAAAGGACATAAAAATAATTAAATGTTTACATCAAGCAAGTATTAAATAATTATTTTGAGAATAATTATGGTCTTTGTTTATTTTATTTTTATCGTTTGCGTAAAGTGTTTACGTTTCGCGATAAATTAAGTTTAGGCATACCCGGAACCACCAAAACTTTTCTACGCTTCAACAAATACCCACTTTTATACCCAATACATAAAAATTACATAATATTATCATACATATCATGCCTTGGCCGGATTTCATGTGATTGACCAAGAAAATCTAACAAAAATTTCCAACTTGCATTTTTAGCACTACATAACTCATTAAAGACCTTGCTCTTTGACCAAGACACTTTCTGACCAAGACCACCCAATAAAACCTCAAATGGTCCCTTGACTAGTCATGAAGGTATATACATACTTGTAAAGAGAAATTCACACACACTCATCTCATTTTGCTAAGGTGAAAAATCAAATATAAACACTCCCTTTGTCACCGTGAACGCCCCACGGGTCAAACTCACCCCCATAAACTATCCATACAAAAATTTTCCATAACAATTATACACATACCTATATCATATCTAAGATGTCTTAAAAAGGTTTGGAAGCTTGGTTGGGTGATTAAGAAATGTTTAGCAAGATATTGGAAGATTAGGGTTTCTAGTTGATTTAGGGTTTTGAAAGCTTGTGAGCTTGGGTTTTTAATCTAAACAAGGGTTTAGATATTGTAGTAATCTACCATACATCATATCAAGGTTATCTAAAATCCCTCATGTCTTTACTTTTATCATTTTTGTGTATATATACTCTATATAGCAAAATCACCATTTAGGGCACTCTTGAATATGTGAAATGTATTTCTACTTATGGTTATGATTTTGAACACTTTTATACATGTTGTGTAGTTGATAAAATCATAATATGATGGTAATATAAGTATTGTATCATGTTGAGTTAAGTGTAAAAAAATTATAAGTATAAACTAGTAAGTAAAAGTTACTTATGGAAGTTCATGGAAATATAAGTAAGTACCCATTTGGATCTTGTGATTCTTGGATAATATATGGACAAATGATGGATTAGGGACCCTAAGGATGGAAGATATGTGAAAATGAGTGTTGTAATAGACTTGTAACAAAGTGGTTAAGCTAGAAAGTTACGAAAACAAGTTTTAACATATTTTTATCAAGAATTTCATTAGGGTCTGTTTGAATTCGATTTTTAAGGTATACATTTTATATTTTTATAAAATACTACGTCTCATGACGATTCCAAAAAGGTAAGAAACTCGAAAAACGGATAAATAACGAAAAAGATACGATAAAAACACGATTTACGTTAATACCGGTTTTATAAAATAAACTTTATAAAAGCAAGTTATAAAATACTTCTAAAACAGAAAGTTTAGTATTTTTCACAGATTGTACATACTTTTAGGATTTCAAAATGATAAGAATCGTAATTTTTCAATTAATAACGAAAGAGTTATGAATTTCGCAAGTTTACGACAATTAATACTTTTATAAAATTATTTTTATAAAAGTTACTGTTCATGACAGAAATATTTATTTTTGTAAACCTTATAAATTGATAGAATTTTCAATAACAAGAACGTACTCGAAAGAATCGCTAAAAACGGAGCTATAACGAATAAAATATGACGTTTACGAGTATTACGTTAATTTAAGTTATAAAAATGAATTTATAACTGGTATGAACAGTAAAAGTACTGTTCATCAGAGGGTCAAAAATATGAAAACGTTAAATTATGATAACTCGTCCTAATACGAAAGCGTGGGCATAAGAAACGTCAAAATCGGGTTTAAAACGCAAAAGTTATGCTATATTTACTACAACGGATATTATAAACGTTTTTACTTATTAAACACAATTTTACCAAAACGATTAGACGGTGATTGAGCTGCATAGAATAATAACTATAACTACCAGGAGTAACTAATACACTACCAGGAGTAACTAATATACTACCAGTAGTAATAACTATAACTACCAGGAGTAACTACAACACTACCAGGAGTAACTAATACCCTACCAGGAATAACTATAATTACATTATTCAGATATTTATAAATGTTTTACAATTATAAATATGTTTTCACTCAAACAATTAGATGGTGATTAGCTAAATAGACTTATGCATGGTAGAGATTACTCAATGTGATTAGTACTTATACGACCTTAAATTAAATAGGTTGCATTCGACGATTTGCGTGACGCATTATTTGTGATACACTTGGCATTTGCTCACTCAAGGTGAGTTCATAGCCCCACGTTTTACATGATTTGTTTTATAAGTTTTGGGGTGAGAACATGCTTGTTTACAAATGCATTTATATGGTTGATAACAAATTGATTTACATACTCTTTTATATATCTCGCGATGAGATACACTACTTGGTTTACTTTTTGGACGTAAACACATACTTGACTTTTACTCGAATGATTACGGATTAGCTTAAGTGGAGTGGACTGTTAATTACCTGGAGGGTAAGCGCGAGTGTTATGAGATAGATCTATTGGGGGTTGACTACTCCCGTTCGGGTGATTAGCTATCACTAGTTCGAGATCGAACTAACGAACGTTATAACATTGTCGGAGCACAACACGACATACTGATGAATCTGAACCTTACGGTGCCTTGAATAAAGTGGCATACTTATAATGAGTCTACGTAGCAGTTCCATGAACTTAGAGTAATCGTAATCATTGTTTTATACACATATGAATCTTTACGTTACCTTGAATAAAGTGGTAATATATACTTGAAACATTTTGTTATATTGTGCTCATTACAATATATACTTGAAACATTTTAGAATATTGTGCTCATTACAATATATACTTGGGAACAACTTGGGATTATATATATTTTATGGAAACCTATATATGTAGGTTTATGCGTTGCAAGTCTTGTATGGGCGAAACTTGTAACACAGTAAACCTATATATATATATATAGTTTTGGGATTTACAGTTATTTATACAAAAACCTATGAACTCACCAACTTTAATGTTGACACTTTTAAGCATGTTTTTCTCAGGTGAATTAGATGCTTGGCTTATTTGATGTGCAATGGAGTCTAGACAATCCAAGAATACTTTTCAAACGACACTTAGAGGTCGTTCTCTCATGACTTGTGCAATGGTATTATGAAGTAACGCTCCCGGAAACATATTCCGCTGCGACCCAAATTTTGGGGGTGTTACATCTTGCGAGGGCATACGAAGACATATTGTATTTAGTATTGGGAGTGTTATCACTCCGGGTTGGGCACAGTTAAGGTTCGGTTTGTGGCTCTAGCATCGTTGTGATTGTTCTATGAACTAAATGTTTTGCTATGCTTGTGTTCAAAAAGATTGTTTATAAACTCTATGAATTCACTCAACGTTTTCGTTGACTTTTTAACATGTTTATCTCAGGTATATGCTTGCTAGATTGGATGGGATGGAATGCGGATATCAAAGTACGTAGACTTGGTGAACTTTGCACGTATGATAAAATGTTTTCTTTTAAAGAAACTTAAACATGTTGTGGATTATTTTGAAATGAGTTTTTATAAAGTTATTGGGACTTGTAACTCTGATCTTTTTACTAAAAATTGAATGTAGTTACCGTGACTCGTGAGCTTATATTATGAAGTAGCACCCCAATGTTGTATTATGCTGTGTTGTAAATTTAAGGGTGTTACACTTTTCCTGGATGATATCGGATCTCACAGTCGTAGTCGCTCAACAACTCTAACCAACGTCGTTGTCTCATGTTCAACTCCTTCTGATCGAGAATGTGCTGCAAACTCTTATGATCAGTGAACACAACGCACTTTGTACCGTACAAATAGTGTCTCCACATTTTCAGGGCAAACACTACTGCACCAAGCTCTAGGTCGTGTGTGGTATAGTTCTTCTCGTGAACCTTGAGTTGGCGGGATGCGTAAGCTTTGACCTTCTCTCTCTCTGCATCAAAACCACGCCCAACCTTTTATGCGAAGCATCGCAATATACCACGAAGTTCTCACTTCCCTCTGGTAAAGCCAAAATCGGCGCACTACAAACTTCACGCTTTTCTGAGTCAACTTTGTCATGGGTCTAGCGATTTTTGAAAAGCCTTCGATAAATCATCGGTAGTAACCGGCCAAACCCAAAAATTGACGAATCTCGGTGGGTGTCTTGGGTGACGCCCAATCTTTGATTACCTCAATCTTCGCGGGATCAACGTGTATGCCTTCATTATCAATCACATGACCAAGAAATTGTACCTTCGACAGCCAAAATTCACACTTTGAGA
>BQNB010049749.1:7025-41883 GCA_026074375.1 Tanacetum coccineum
TAAATTCAGGGAATTGGGTCAAGCTTAGTGACCCTAAACAAGCGCTTCGTGAGAGGCACCCCATGCTTATCCTAGTTTATCCGTAGTAGTAGTATGCTAGCTTAGTAGTGATGAATAAGTGTTTAGTTGTTGTGAGGAGGCTTGCCTCTACCTTTTTCCCATGTTTTGTATTTTGTACTGTATTGTCTAGGATGTCCTGGATTTTTAAAGCCTCTCGTGCTCGCGGTATTTGTCCTTCGATCACAAGAGCTTCAAATCCTCAGCTTCATTTGGGAAATCCGATATCCTAATCTTATCGACTAACGTTTATCTTTAAGCATAATTCATAAACGGCTTAGGATTTACGTAGAAACCCTTCGTTAAAACATTGAGGACAATGTTTCATTCTAGTATGGGGGGGAATCTTCGATTTGATTGTGCCTGCAACCGTTGTTCTCACGTAATCCTATTTTTACCACTAAAATTTCAAAAAAAAAATGATGATTTTTTTTAAAAAAAAATTTCAAAAATAAAATAAGTGTTTTGCCACAATTTTGACTTTCCTGCTGGGTAGAATAAGAGTAAATTTTGACCCGATCGAGCGTGTTGAGCTCTAGCTTGTTCCTTAACTTTTAGACTAAGCGTTCGCGAATATTCGCGAAGAACAAAAAATGATAGTGTTAAGTATGAGTTGGATGCTAAACAAGGATTATTTGGAAATCTTAAGAGCTCATGTGTGTAATTTGTCGCTTTTTCTCCCATAAGCTCTTAACCTGATTAATATACGTGCTACTTTTGGAGATTAAACTTAAATCAATAATTTTTATGTATTATATAGCAAAAACTTTAGCCTTAGTTCAAATTTATACTTGAATTTTTCAAAAAGACGTTTTTCTAAATTAAAAAAAAATGATGTTGAAAAATGCAAAAATATAATAAATATAAACTGTGAGCTGATAAAAGTTTGCTGCATCTTGCCGGCTCACAACCGATGTTGCAGCCTTCTAAAAGGTCGAGGGTTACAATTGCATAAGAGGTTAATATTAAGTGTGAATTAATAAATAAAAGATCTCTTTTTGTGAAATTCAAATATGCTTTTGAACTTTGGCTATTCTATTTTATAAGCTATGTGCACACAGAAAATATGAGAGTTTCTGAAACCTAAGGTCCGTGAGTCCCGATACTAGTCTATGTGAGGTGTCAAAATCCTGGTCACTTAGCCGCAAGGTTGGGATGTGCCGAGACAAAACTCGCTACATGGGATGATCTCGCCTTCAAACTCATTATTCTCGAGTGGAACGTGAAATATGGAATATTGCAAAACATTGATCCAAAGTTGAAATTCAAAATAGCACATACACTTAGGATATAATAATTGTCGGGAGTGAAAAAGGGACTTAAGTTGCCAATTTCAAAAGTTGTTTTACATTACAACTTCAAATAATCAAAGAAAGGGACTGAATTTGTCAATTGTCCAAAGTTTAAAACAAATTTACCCGTTTCAGTTATAAAAAGGGCGCCAAGGGCATGTTACTATTCATCATCTCCTCCAAGTTACATACAGTCAAAATCAAAAGGGCTTTTCAAAATTGAAGGGTACGGAAGACAATTCAAGTGGTCTATATCATGATGGCAGGGTCAAATCAGTAATCTCAAGAGCTTCTATTGGCTAACTAAAGCAAGGGTGCCACGTTGGATGAAGAAAACACACTAGAACGATGGGAATTGCACTGGGTATACTCACAGAAGTAACACAAAGTGTCACATCACGGATTGCCACACTGGCAATCCGTGTGAGATTGAATCTCATCCAACGGCTCAAGATGACTCTTAAATGATTGATGGAATGATTGGCTGAGATTGAAAGGAGCGTGGGTAGCAAGCAAGGTCTGGAAGCTTCACCAAGAGGCTATAAATAGAGCTCACACCCTCACACACACGATAAGTAGTGAGTAGCTTAGTAGAATTTAGCTTAAATTTAGCTTATTGCAATTTTCTTTTTAAATTCAGTTGTAATTTCTTTTTAATCATGTAATCAAGTTTTAATTTAATGAAATCTAGTTTACTCTTAAATAAACTATCCATAAGCACTTTTTGTGTTTTTCCATTAATAAGCTCTCACTTCCCTCAAATTAAGCAACTATTCTAATAAAGCTCAAACTCTTATAAGTTGACAAGCTTTATAATAGAGCTTACTTCATCTAATACATCTATTCTTAACTAAAATACCTAATTACTTTAGCTTATGGATTGTTGACTAATGGAAGGGGATTCAAAAATGGAAAGAATCCCATGGACTTATACTAGCTTATCCATTTGGATAAGCTAGAGATTGTAGCTGCTCTTAAAGTATTTGCTTCTGTTTAGCTGAAGCTTGTGTAAGTTTCTTATTTAAATTCTTTGTTCCTTTTGAGTACTAGCTTAATATTTGCTCACTTGCTTATTAGTTGTTCTTATTGCTTAGTTGTTGCTTATTTGTGCTTTGCCATCATCTAATTTGTGCTTATTTATTCATCATTATTAGCTTAGTTTAAGCATAGATTCATTAATTTCAATTTCTGTCTAAAAATTTCATAAAAACCAAAAATATTAGTTAGTAATTAGTGGTAGATCTTGATTTTAGCTTAAGTGACTGTTGAATTGTGTTTATTAGGTTTGTTATAAGCTTAATGATATCTGGTAACAAGGTTTAGTTAGCTAGTTTTCAAATTCATAAGCTAAATCAATTCTGTCAAAAAAGTTAAGGGGTGTTTGGTATAGTGAGTTTTGACCTTTAAAAGTCAAAGCTACTTTGAAATTTCTTATTGGTTAGTTAGATTAGCATATTTGATAAGATTTTAAATAAAAAATGATAGAGTTAGTTTATCTTATATATGAATTTATGTGGCTTATTAATCTGTCTCACAACAGGGGACTCTCCTTGTGATTTTCACTTGTAAAAATTGAACCAAGCCATCTAAGGCTTGGTTCTTTCTTGATTAGAGTTTAGACTCACTCAAATAGAGTGTCTAAGTGCAGGATCACCTCTTAAGGTATCCTGCATTTGTGCTTACCCTTTTGCTATTTGCATCAGCAGTGGTAACACTAAGTTACTACTGCTGTCATTTCTAGGTTTCACCTTAGCTAGAAAATTTAGGCTTTAGGTTTTAAAATTCAAGTTAATTATAGATTAGGATCAGCTTAATATAGTTTAGGTTTTAATTTTAAATTATAGCTTAAATTTGAGTGTGTATTTGCTGTCAAAAAGCTCATCAAAAACTCAAAAAGACCAAAAATAAGTAGTGTAGATATTTTTATAAGTGCTCATAATTTATGTGATTTATTGAAAAACGGTAGTAGCAGGTTTTCATTAGGGCTTATTAGTTAGCTTATCTTCAAAATTATAGAATCTGAATTGGCTTATTGAGCATTTGAGCTTATTTTGTTTTTGAACTCTTTGAGTCATAATCTGAGTTAGCTGCTTTAATCATCAATTTCAGTTGTCTTTCAGTGTTTCCAGCTCAAATCTCTTTTCATATTTAGCTTAAGCACATCATAAGCTTTCTAGAACTTCTTTTGTTTTTGGATTTGAGCTTATATTGAAGCTTGTGCATCTATTTAAGTGAAAGTAAGCTCAAACACCCACTTTCTGTAACAGCTTTTTCTTAAGCTGTTTTTGAGCTTATTTCTCAATTTCAGTTAGTATTGTTTTTATAAAAAGTTCTTAAAATTAAGTCCTTTTTAAGTTCTAATATTTAGTTTTTGTTAAAAGGGAAAAAATAAAAAAATTGCAAAAAGGGGTGTGCTACCAGACTAGAACCCACGACCTCTCCCACACAACCATGACGTCTTACCAATATCTTCAAATATCTCATCCAGTAACCTTTTCCCCATTTTAAAACTAATAGTCTTTTACATTTCCTTCATTTTATTAAGTCGTAGCTTATCGTAGCTTATTTTATAGCTAATTTTGATAGCTTTTGTTTAGTTTTTATTTTTCTCTTAGTCCTTGTTGCTTAGTATTAACTTTTTCTTGATTTTTGAGATTTTCATTAGTTAGTCTCTTTATTAGATTTTTTGTAGGTTTTAAAAATTAAAAAATCAATAAAAATTAGAAAAAAGTTTCAAAAATTACAAAAAAAAAGTTTTTAAGTTTTATAAAAATTACTTTAGTTACATCTAGTAAAATCATTTTACACCTCTAATTTTAATTTTCATTTTTGAGCCTTTAATTTTAAGTTTAAAAATAGGATTTTAATTTTAAAATAGTTAAAAATAGTTTTCTGAGTTTTTATGTTATTTTAGACTTTTCTAAGTTTAAAAATCATTTTTCTAATTTTTAGTACTTAATTTGCCATTTTTTAGGATTTAATTAGATTAAAATAGTTTTTAATTCATAATAAATTCAAAAATAATCAAAAAAATGTTTTTCTTTTTCTTAAAATTTTCTTTTGTCCTATTTTAGGTTTAGAAATTTAGTTTGCATTTTTAGGGGTTAATTTTAGTGTATTTGCTTAATTGTCGCATTTCATTTGTTCCCGTTAATTAGTTTAAGTGTTTAATTGCTTTTAATTGTTTATTTAATTGTTAGATTTTATTTAGTAGTTATAGATAATCAAAAATATACTTTCTCTCATTCAAATCATAATCCGAGCTAAAACGTGGTTTCAATTTCACAAGTCGTTGGGGAAACGACCCGGATGATCATACTTCCAAGTTAAATATACGTATTATATATTATATATATCTTTTAAGAGTGAATTTTCCTTAAGGAATTTTCTTAATTGCTCTTGTGGAATTATATTATATATTTTATTAGTATATAAAACTACTAATCAGTGGGCTGATAAAAGTTTGTTGTATCTTGCCGGCTCACAACCGATGTTACAGCCTTCTAAAAGAAAGCCCATAGTAAGAATAAAATTCGAGACTGATAAAAGTTTGCTGCATCTTGCCAGCTCACAACCGATGTTGCAGCCTTTAAAAAGGTCGGAGGGTTACAATTGCATCAATGTTATGTTTAATATTTAGTGTGAATTAATAAATGTGCCTAATTGAATTGTCTTTTATATCCTTCAATTGGTAAAAGCCCTTTGATTTGACTGAAAGGTAACTTGGGGAAGATGGGTGAACAGTGGTAAAACCACTTTTCCCGCTTTTTTTTCTTTTATAAAGGTTGCGTTTAATTGTTTTGACCCAGTCTCATTTTTTCTTTGACTTAGGTTTGGGCCAGGTTATAAGGGATTTGGGCCCGGGTTGTGGAGTTTGGTTTTATTATAGAAAGATAACGGTCGTTATCTTTTATTAATAAAAAGATAATGAGTGTTTGGGCATTTAGGCTTTGTTTTGTAATTTGGTTTAAAAATGAGGGACTGATTTTGAAACTTTGGGATTTTGTCTTTTTGTGACTTTGACCAAGGGTTGACTGAAGTTTGACTTTTTGACTTTGATAGCATCCTCTCGGCTTTTTGCTTGCTCTTCCATTCCCGTGTCCATGTTTGTCCGGTTTTTTGACCGTTTTCTTAGGATTTTTGCGATATCCGTACCTACACAATCATAAAGACAAAACAAGCAATAATCAAGCATTTAAAGCATAATTTTGTCTTTTTAAGGTCTATTTTGATATAAAATGGATATGTGTTTTCACACATATCAGCAACCATACAATAAGATTTTCTGGCTTGACATTGTTAGATGTACCTACACTTAAATCAAAACCTTGTTCCTTCTGAACATTAATTGGTGTACCTGCACTTAAATCCAAAGTTTGTTCGCTTTTATGAATATTAGGGATATCTACATTTGAACCATGTGTGGGTTCACGGTTGGTATGCGTTTAATTACACATATCTTTCACCATTAAAATCGGACTTAAATGACCCAAAACGTACCAAAAATACATTGTATTTGTATGTTTTTGCTTATTTTGTGCAGGAAACTGATATCCGACAAAAGGACGAAAAATCAAGCAAAAACAGACAAAACTGAGCACGGAATGGAAAAGCGTAAAAAAAGTCAAAGTCAACCCCGACAAAGTCAAAGCCAAGAAGTCATCAAGTCAAAGAAAATACAACTTTAGGGACCAAATTTGCCAAATCCTAAAGTTGTATAACAAGGATAAAAAGCTACAAGGACTGAAGTTGTAAAAATACCACATATAACTTTAGGGGGCCATTTCTGCCAAACCCCTAAAGTTATACCCACAAGGACGAATCATGCAATAAACACATACAAGTTGAAGGGCTTGTTTTGCCATCTCCCCAAACTTATAACACCACTAAGGACTTAACTTGCAATCCCTTTTATAACATTGAGGGACCAAAGTTGCCTTAACCCCAAACCTTCACCCCTGTCACTTTTATAAACCCTTTTTCCCGCCAATGAACAGTACCCAAGTACTGTTCATTGTCTCCTACCCCTGGCAAACAAACAAAAACTCATTAAATCTATAAACCCCACACCCCACATGGATCAATGAACAAGCTGGCAATCCCGAACCCCTCCATTGGTTCGAAGAAAACAACAAGATTTTAAGGGCTATGATCGTTTTACTTGGGGACAAAGGCAATTTGATGGCCAGGATGATATTGAGCTTCTACTCACACAACAAACACACAAGCTGAAGTCTCTCTACAAAGAAACACAAGACCTAGAATCTTCCTGGTTCTTGTATAAATGGGGCATTTGTAAGCCCTTGTGGCGAAGTAGTTTTTTTTTTACCTAGTTTAGTTCTAGTTAGTTTTCATGCACTTTTAAATTCCCAAGTATTGTAATTTTTTAAGTTAATGAAAGTTTGAAGGTATTTTATGTTAAAAAGTTATTCTCAAGTTTTGTGTTCTAAAAGCCTTATTTAAGTTTACAAAAGCTCTTTATTAACTCTTTTAAGCCGTCTACACTTAAACAATGAAAGTTTTCTAGTTTCGCGTTGCTTAAGTTACTTTTACCAAAAATCACAAAGAAAAAAATCCACCTAAAACTACCTCAGCTTCTGTTGGAAGAAAAGCCAATCATGGAAGGGCTTTTAAGACCTCACTAGCTTGTTTTATACAAGCTAGAGCTTGTAGAATCTTTTTATCACCCTTGTTTTGAGCAAAGGGTATTGTAAGTCCTTATTTACATTTTTGCTTATTTACTGTAGCAACTGCTTATTACTGCTTATTTATTGCTTATATTTGCTTATTTATGCTTTCTTATGATGTTTAGTGCTTATCTTGCTTAGTCTTTAGTTTAAAAGTGATTTGTACTAACTCTTAGTTAGTACTGGTAGTATATTTAGTTAGTACTGTTAGTTTATGAGTAGTACTGTTCGATTAAACTAGCTTATTGGAGTGCTTATTTGCTGTTTAAACTTGCTTAATATGTTCTTAATAGCTTATTTAACATCTGGTCTTTGAAAAAGTTTTGGCTTAAAAAAGCTTTAATCAAGAAAGAAAAAAAAGGGGTCCAAAACTGTTTTAAAAAGGGGTGTTGGGCACAAGGTGTAAAATGGTTTCAAAATAGTTTGAGATAGCTTATTTGATTAAGGTTTGTCTAGCTGCTTATTTTTGTGTTCTTCATGCATGTTTAAGTGTCTAATTTAAGTAGTGTAAGTGTTTAGTAGTTTGCTTTTCATTTTGTCACTTTTTGTTAAAAATTGCCAAGTGTTGAAAAATGAACAAATTGCTTTTTCATGTGCTTATTCTGGCTTATTGTGAATTTCAAAATGATTTTTGATTGTTGGTATTTGTTCTTTTAAGTATAAGCTTAATCTGTTTTAAGGTTAGAAGCCATAAGGATCTGTTTGATAGCTTATTTTTAAGCTAGAAAAGTCCCTTTTGGATTTTTGCTAGCAGTACTAACCCTAAAGCTAGCAGTACTAACTCTTAGTTAGTACTGGTAGTGTACTTAGTTAGTACTGGTAGTGTATTTCGTTAGTACTGCTGAAGCATTTTTTGCTTATTGAAGCTTATTAGCTTATTGTTTTTGCTTATTTAGGATTAGTTTAGCTTTTTAGGTTAGATTAAGCCCATTTCAGCTTATTGTTTTTAGTTTAGAGCTTATTTAAGCTTATTTGCCTTTTCAAAGTAATTTTAAGTGTTTATTAGTTTTTTAGCTTATTTGCCATTCTAGCTTAATCTAGTTGCTTATTTTTTTATGCCTGAATGCTTATTAGGGGTAGTTAAATATCTGTTTTAGCTTATTTGCTTATTTCTTATTTCATTGTGTTTTATTAAGCCTAGCAGTTTTAAGTTAAAACTAGCAGTACTAACTTTTTAAGTTAGTACTGCTGAGTTTTATAGATCATTTCTGGCTTATTTGCTTGTTATCCCTATTTATTTTTTGCTCTTTATCTTATTTAGGTAGGGATAGATTAGCTGTTATTGCTTCTTTTCCATTTTCATCAGCTTAAATAGCTTAAAAAGCCTAACCAAGTTTAGCCATTTTAGCCCTTAAGCAATAAAAGCAATTCTGTCTGCGCATCTTTTTGTGTGCTTAAAAAAAACTGATCAAAAATAAGTTCAAAAAGAATTGCCAGAACATATAAAAACAGACAGAGAGGAAAAAGACAAAAATGTCAAAAGAATTATTTGTTTCCTAACACCTCAATTGTATTCATTCAGTTATCATCATGGCACAACAACAACATGCAGCTGATGTTCATCTAGATGAACTGTGTCCTCCAAACAAGCGATATGACCTTATGGATGCAAACAAGAAGGTTGAGTTGGAGCATGTGCAATGTCCATCAGAGAGCATGATTCTGATGAATATTATTAAGAATCACCCGTTACGATTCAGCATTGCAGCTTCAGCATCTGTACCTTGGATTTATATGGAACAGTTCTGGCATACTTTGAAAGAAGACGGATCAAAGCATCGACTCAAGTTCTTGCTGGATAGAAAAGACCTTACACTTACTCTGGATGACTTCAGAACAATCTTTCATCTTCCACAAGCAAATGATAACAATCATGCTTCGTTTGTGCCACCACCATCATTCTCTGATATGGTTCCATTTTACAAACAAGTGTTGGGATTTACAATGGAACTCAAGACTATTTCTAATTTCAAGATATTTGGTCTTTTACAGCCTTGGCAGACGTTATGCAAGATATTCTCCAAGTGCTTGACAACACGCGTTACGGGATGGGACCAACCGTCGTTGCAGATAATGCAAATGTTATATTGCTTTGTCAATAACATTCATGTGGATTATGCGGAGTTAATGTGGCAAGGCATTTACTATTTGCTTCATCATCCTGCCACTTCGATCCCATACCTACGATTTGCGAAGATCATCATCAGTCATTATATGACTATCTTTCCTGACATTTCAAGACGTGCTTGAGATACTTATCACAATCTTCAAGATGATGATATTATGAAGAATATCTTCAATTCAGGAAGAAACAAGAACAAGGTTGGGATGCGGATACCAGCATGGATGATCACAGATGAGATGAAGCTTACGGAGCATTATAAGATGTATGCAGAGGTGTTTGGGCTAGATGTTCCTCTGACTCAGTCACAGCCGACTGAGTCTACCCAGGGAACGCATAGGACACCTAGCGCCCCTAGGTCACCTAACCCTGCTACGGAGACAGCTGAGTCAAGTGTTCCAAAATGATCAACTGTGATCCGTTTTCGATTACCGTCAAGGCAATCTGCACGACTAACACCACCTGTTCCAGTGCCATCAGCAGAAAAAGCTGATGAGATGATTTTACAAGACATGATTCAAGTAAGTCTTGCTGAGCATAAGAGTCGTGAAGAACAAGAAGCAAGAGAAAATGTGGCACTGGTATACGAGCACTTGGTAGCTGAGGAGATTGAGAAGCTTGTTGAAGATCCTGAGAATGTTGATGATAGTTCACCCCCTAGGCATGATGACACATCTATTCCCGGCACTAGGTTAGAGCCCAGGAGTGATAAGGAAAGTCCAGAGGTGGAGATTGTTCAGGAAAAGGAGGAAGAGACTACAAAGGACACGGAGGTAGAACCAGATAAAGATACTCTAATGGTAGATGTTACCAATATTGTTCCACCTGTAAATGTTGATGATGAAGAAGATGAAATAACCGATGAAGTGTTTGAATTAAGGAGAAGGGTGAAATGGAAGAATGTAGAGGAGAATAGGATTTCACCAATTCCTTCACCAACTAGATCACCTAGGAATCTCTCTACTCTCGTATCTTCGGATACCGAGAAACTCCAGGAATTGACGGTTACTCATCCTACACCATCATCAGGTTCATCTGAACCAAAGTTAACAAAAACCAATCGTCTTCTATCATTGATCAAGGCAAAACCCAATCGATTCAAAAGATACAAGAGTTTCTTTCATGAATTACAGGGACGATATGGTTACTTATTTGCACATCTCAAGAAAAGGTTCATGCCACGGACATCAAGTGATCAACTTGCTGATAATCTTCATGATGTCATGATGGAAACGCTACCCTCGTTGGTGAAAGAGAAAGTAACGGAGCAAGTTAAGAAGGAAGTTCCTGCGCAAGTTCGAGATCAAGTTCCTGTGTATCTTGCGGAAGGGTTGATTCTGGAAAGGAAAACGACTAAAGAAGAGACGGAAAGATTAATCTCTAAAGCTATCTTGCAAGAACGTGGGCGTATGCAGGCACATATATCATCACAGATTCAAAATGCAATTGACAATGCTATTCCTTCTTTAGTTGATGCATCTGTACGCAGTTATATGTCGGGTCATATTCTTCATGTTCATCCGGCACAAGTTCAATCATCCTCTGTTCCAGAACAACAACATCAATTGTACCTTGCTATGAAGGCTGATCCTCTGTTACAACAACAAGACATAGCAATCTGGTTGGCTCTCCAGATGAAGTTTGAGAAGACTCAGGTACCACAAACTGCTTGTAGATCTTCTGCCGTTCGCACAAGAGATCAGGACGATCCTCATGATGATGCTCATCCTGAGGGGGAGAATAGTGCAAAAAGGCAGAAGACATCGGAGTATGAAGCATATGTATCTGGAGAGTCATCGTCTGGACAAGTTAATGTAGAGGAACCAGGTCCTTCTACTTCAGGTAATCAAGAACAAGATGATGAATTTGATTTCTGGACTGATTCTTATGCTTCTGATGATGATGAGATTCCAACTAAGCAAGTAACACAAGACATCATGGAAGAGATATCTTTGACAATTGATGAAGCTAAGTTGAAGAAGATGGCGGATGAGATGCTAAGACAAAGATGTACTTCAGGAGATGAACATCAGTATCACATTGATCAGATGAAGAATTTCTTGCAAAGTGACATTGTTTGGGAAAGCAGAAAGGAAATTCTTGTCTCTCCGCATCCACGAAAGATCACACCATTAGTTCAAAGCTGTCAAAGAGATCCTGAAGCTCCAGCACTATCTCTGATCAATCAAGACCTTTTGTACTTGAAGAAAGGAAATTCAGGTCCTGAGAAGATCGTTTTGTCACTTCATAAATTTCCAGCAATTGTCTTCAATGATGATGATATTGAAGAACGGACTTCCAGATGGGTTAATAAGTGTATAAAGAAGTTTAATCCTTATGCAAGATATGGTGTTGAAAACTGGAAGAATCCTCATGCGAAGATCTTCTACATAAGATAAGGAAAACAGAAAATAAACCTGAAGACCAAAGGAAGAGATCTATTCAAACTCTAAGATCGTTTAAGTCATCAAGACATACTAGGAATTGGGTCATGAACATAAGTTTATCACATAGATTGTGGCAAGAATAGCTAATGATTGTATAAGTGACATAACCTCGCCATATTACAAGAACCATCAATAATAATACATGAAGACAATGGTATGCTGGCTGATCAATGAATAACAAGGTACCTGCTTAGCTAATACAATGATTGCTGTGGTCTCTATCAGTGGTTCATGCAGGAGTTCAGTGAAATGGGAAAAGAGTGCATATATTTTCGAACTTTGGAAATCGAAAGCTATCAACAGAAGATTAATCTCACTACACCAACAATTACATTCCCAGGAATTGAAGAATATGATGTATTTGCTATTGTCTATGAGCCCATATATGGAATCATTTACACTAATAGTAAGAAAGAGAAAAGGGTGATGAGACCTTCAGAGATACACAAGTTTTGTGATGCAACACTGAGAAGAACCTTGAGAGGAACTAAAGAGTTATATAATAGAAAAGTCAAGTAAGGCTATGTTTGCAAAAAGAACTCACAAATGATGAAGTTGAGTTTCTTAAGTTGTTTGAAGAAGAGATTGAAGTTCGATTGAATTATCGAGATCAAATGAGAAGATGGGAGATGTACGTGAATGGAAGACCACTTAGACCAAGGAGGGAACACCCAGAATAATCGACCCTTAGGGGGATATTGTTTAGCTTTTTATGGAAAAGTGTCGATTATGTGGTTTTTTTATTATATATTGTTAATATACTTTATTTTTGTTTAGTTTAATAAGCTTGTAATAAAGGTTTTATATGCTTTTAGTAAGAAATACATAATAACCAAAGTCCCTAGGGACTAGTATTGACAAGTTAGGAAAATAAAAAAGGAAGGGAAGCCTACCCTCCCATTTGCGTATAAATATCCCTCTAATCCTCATTAGAGGGAGATGCCCCTAGTAAATTAACTCTTCATATTTTTCCTCCCAAATAAGATTTGAATTATCCCTTTACTTGCCCTCATTCTTCTCTAAGCGAACAGTTGATATGATTGATGTCAAGATTCATGTGACCTAGTCAATGTTTTAGACATTTGTTTTGGCTCGTGGCTTCCTTTGATTACTCTTATCCAATTTCATTGCTAATATATAGTTGTTGGCAGGGTTCTCGTATCTTTTCGTTAATTTCCTCGTTTTTATACCGTTATTATTAATATATCTGTTCACTGAGCCGTTAGCTCGCCGCTTTTTCTTTTTCCTGCGGCAGGTAAACTAATCTAAGTAAGCTGGGATATGAGTGTTGAGAGTAGGTAGCTTTAAGAGGACCCCACCTTTAGAAGTAACCCTTTTATTTTGGGAGTTTATTTTTTAATACCCTTTCTTTTCAGATTTCTTTATTATTGAACTTTGTTAAATTTTAATACTGTTGGTAGCCATTCGTATTTATGACTTGTAATTTTGATTTAATAAAAGTTCTTTCCGCTTGACTTTTATATATGTTCTGATTTTGACACCATAATGTGATGCTTTGTCTCTTTATCGGAGCGGGGTGTTACAGGAAAACTAAGATTCGTTTAACCGACCCCTATGGAAATATCTACATGCAAGCTTTTGTGACAAAACCCACAAAGAGAAAATTATCTAAATATCACAAATTGAGTGACATAATGTCACCAAACTAGTTCGTCGAGTAAGCTTTGGAAGCAAGAATAAAAGGAAGAGAAGAAATTTTGTGCACTCCCAAATATAATGGTTTATCGTAGCTTTAAATTTTACTTTTTTGTCGTAATGCCATATCTAAATAAAGTCAAATTGTATTTAATCCATTATAGATTATACTTTGATGTACGGGGACTACCCCGATATTAATGAATGAAGATTTTGGTGGACTAGTTTACGTTTCAGTTATTATAATTAAATTTTAAAAAGAAAAGAAAGGGAGCTGGAAATCAAAAGGACAGTCATATTTGCTGTGGTCAGTTCATTCTAAAGATGCAGGAAAAGCAGAGTTTTGACTGAAGAGACAATACATAAGCCTATAGCACTCTAGTTTATTGCAGAGATTTAGATAGGACTACCCTGAGAGAGTTGAATCGAACTCTAGGATAGACTATTCCTGATTATTCCATTTAAAAAAAAAAAAAAAAAAAAGATGAGTCCCGAGAGTATTCCTTGCCCAAAGTGAAGCTTCGAGAGTTTAGCTAGCTTCATACCGATTTATATGATCGAATGGGTAACATGGAGATGCAGACAGAGGCAATTAGATAGGATGGGAGTACAGTCATGCATAATCCACTAAGATAGGTTACCAGGGTGTCTTTTGAGCACATGAGCATGATTTAAAGTGTGTTCCTTGCAGGGTGCTTATAACCCACCGAGTTATGCTTAGCCAAGTACTACCTATACTACCAGCAGTACTTCCGCATCAGCCACCCCAAAATAAACCAACAACATGATGATGAAAGAGAGGAACGAGTAGTGTCGGATGACATGAATTGGATATGTGATTGTTTGTGTTTGGACATGCGTGTTTCAAAAACAATATTATTATATTATTATTATGATATGTAAATACCTTTGTTGGCATTAAAAAAAATATTCTAAAACTTATTAATCAATTAGAATAATTATTATTATGCATTTATGTTTTTTGGAATATTGAATTTGAAACAGAAAAAAGAGATGGGAAAAAAAACAAATGGCAAGCAAGAGTTTGGAGGATACGCAATAGCAAAAAGTATATTTCACTTTCCCTATTATCTTATTCTCTATAATCTTTCCATTAGGGATAATGCTCATATTAAGTATGGGGGAAGGATAAGCGGGCTAGAAGTGAAATAACAACATTTAAAAACCTAACAAATTTTAAAAATTTTCATGATCAATAAAACAATCTGACATGAGATAAGATAATTTTACTAAGAATAATATTATGCCATCAATTAAAAGTGAGGATAGCCCTTTTTTTGGGTAAAAGGGACGATTCCCTGGTAAAATATATTAATAACCCAAAAGATCCGATAAGAACAATGTAATGTGACTGAGTGTCACATTAACCTCAAGCCATAGCTTGCACAGCCTCTAATCATATGACATGCCATATGATAACTAAACTATTACATAGCCAATAACACCAATAGGAAAGAACCACCTAATGTGCATTATACAACAATATACAGCATAAATTGGATTATTTTGAAAACTCGCTTCAGGGAAGATCCCACAAGCCTTTCGCCAATCTTTTCACCATTCTTGGACTTCTTTATTTTGCATGAGAGAAAGCCTTGAGGCCAACAGAGGACTTTATGCAACTCAACAATCTGACCTGAGGCTGTGCGTTACCTTTTTTGAAATAATCTCTAATTCTGCCTCTTGCCCATAAAACATAATATGTAGCATCAGCAAAACAACAAGCTTTGCCACCACGCTATTTGTATAAGCCTTCTTCATAATAGCATTAAGGACTAAATTAGTCATAAACATTGGGCTAAAATGCCGCAAGACTGGCACAAACTTTGACCCTATCCCAAATCCCATTAGTCAAAACAACAATTAAAAAAAAGGTGATCCGTGAAGAATCTGGGACAATAGCCCTCCTCACAAAGCAACATAACCACTGCCTAGTGAAGCAGAAACATCCCATATAGGCACAAGAATACCTGCGTTTTACAACTTCCCTTGAATAATCAACCAAAGAATTTATAGCATGTCTAGGAATACACGATGGGACCAAACTCCATAGCTATACCAGTTTTAACCTTAGAGTCCGATGATGAATCTCATCCCAAAAACTGACTAACCGAAAATTCTTCACATAACCATGGAATATTATGCACAACCAAAGTATCAACTGAGCATCATCTCTAATAGGAAGTATTGGTTAAAATATTAAGAAAATAGGGTATTTGACAAGGAGTTCCCTGGAGCCATACCCATAATCCGTGGTCAATAACATCTTGGACCATGGCGATTGAAGAGAAAGTACCAATCTTGCAATATTCCACCTGAGGAGAAATTGGAGCAGCAAGCGGACTCAAAAATCAGCCCATAGTATCCAAACCAAAGGGATTGTGTTTTCCTTCCATTACCATTTTACTCCCAAATGCATTTTCCGAAATAATAGGACTAACCTTTTAAGATTTTCCTCCAACCCATCGACTTGTTTACCGCCTCATCGAAATCCCAAAAGTTACTAAACTACACCTATAAAGCTTATATGTCAATGAAACTATTTTACCCAAGAGCGACATCTTTCAACATACAGAAGTTTTCCATATGTGCGAAGGCCCATAAGAGCCGAATTGAAAACATTCCAATCTCCGAATTTTCTAAGCCACCCTCATGCTTAGTAATACAAAATGAAAAAACAAACATCTCCCAGAGACTACCTTCGACTTCCCTTTACCTGACGATCCGTGACACCAAAGGAATTGTCTTATAAGCTACTTAATGTTTAGTAACACACCAGTAGATATGCATTGAACCAAGGATAGAATGAATAAGTTGCAGCCGACCCGCTATTGAAAGAGATTTGTTTTTCCAATCTTGGATACGAATTTGAACCTTATCCACAAGCCTCATACAATCACGAATCATAACCTTCGAAGAACCAATAAGGAACTCCAAGGATTTGACCGGAAGTGTTACCTTCTTCAAACGAAAGAATCTGAAGAATCGACAACTTTACATGATTAAGAACATTACAAAAATAAGCCGTACTCTTAGTAAGGATCGCCCTTAGACTTTAAGATTTTAGGTATCCATCTTTGATACCCAAGATAATTGATGCCTTTAGCCTGTTCGAGTTTAGGTTGTGATTGCAGTTTATATAAGTCTAATTTTGTCGTTTCAGATGTGAATAGTATGGTCTTTTGTCGCTTTTCTTGAACAGTGGAATTGGGTAATAAAATTATGAGTGGTGCTGGTGATTTTGTAAATTCAGAAACTTGTGCTTAAAATCTTTTCAAGACCGCAGTAAGATCACGCTTGCGTGATATAAACATTTTTCTAATTATGAGGTATTATTAAAATGGAAAATATAAATGAATTACTTTGTTGAAATCACTTTTTAATTAAATCATATGAAATTTTATCCGTTCAAAGTATTGCGCAAGTGTTCTTATCATAAGTATGGGGGGAAGCAAGTTCCCCCAAAGAAAGATCAAAAAAAAGAGAAAGAAGAAGTCTGAATGTCTGAATATCACCTAAACAAAGAAGTTCAATGGAATAACGGATAAGATGGATTATTATTTAAATGAAAACTATTTTCAACAAAACAAACCTGAAACTTACTAGTATGTAACCTCTTTTGAAGATAATGTCCGGTGCTTAAGCCATGTCGGTGGAGTTTAGTTTCTAGTACAAGCTTATGGTAATTTGTACATTTCATGACTGTGCATTTGAGTGACTTCCGTTTATTACCCATTTCACTAAATTGAGTGTGAGTGAAAAATAAAACTTATTTGAAATTTCGTGAGTTGCTTTGTCGCGTTATCTGTGCTTATGATTTCTAAATCTAATGGAACGAAATTATTTCGCTTTGATTGCTTGAGGGCAAGCAATAAGCTAAGTATGGGGGGATTTGATAACGCTCAAAATATACATAAAACATCCCTTAGAAATGCGAGAAATATATGTGCTAACTCAATAAATATTGCAAGAAAAAAATTGGTCGATAATTGTTATGTAAAATATTGTTTCAGGACTAAAATTGGAAGGAAGGACTTAACCGTGCCAAGAGTGATAGCCTCAGAAATATTGATTCGAACAATGGAAGTTGTCGTTCATAATTATATTAGGATCTCGATCCACTAAATTAATATATTTTTTAATACGCTATACGGTAAACGGGCTTCTTATTTGTTAATCTAATCGAATCACGTGTTCGGGCGAAAAAGCCCAAAAATTCCCCGAGCCTGCCGTAGAATTACTAAAAGGCATGCAGCCTTTTACTCCAAGTAGATATAAACACCTTCACCAAGTAAGGTGGAGGTGTTTGGTTTATTCAATTTCTTGTAAACATTTTTATATAAAAACCCACTTTTCTTTCTAACATCTTCTCTACATCTTCATATCTTACATCTTTATTTTTCTTGATCAATTCCAGCAAACTGGTTAATGAAGTAAGTGATTAAAGGGTTCTGACAAATTGTATCAAGTCACCTCGGGTAGATATGTTGAATTTCGTGTTTAGTTTTTTTTTTGTTTATTTTTTTTTGTTTCAAAAAAAGTAGCAGAGAAAAATCATTAATTATGATCTTTGTTTGTGGTTAAAGATGTTAAAGACTTTGGTACTTTCAGGCTAGAAATATCCTTGCCCATCATTACTTGTTAGTTTGAACATCATATTTCTTGGCGTAACACGAAAGTTTGAAGATTTTCTCTTTGGCTGCGGTTTTTAGCCTATCGACAGGGTGTGCTTGATTGCATATTTTCTTGCAGTTGCGATTTGCTCTCTCCTAAATATTTGACAGTAGAAAAGTAATAACACGGTTTTTTCGTTTTTTGTGAAGGACAACGTACTAGCGTTTTGTCCTGATTAGGCACCTTGCATTTTGGGGGGGTTTTATTGTGTTTTTTTGCCCCTCGTGCATTTTTGGGTATTAGCTTTTGCCTATTGCCATTTTTGGTTTCTGGCGTTTTGCCTGATTGAAGACCCTTATTGTGTTTTGCCTAAGGGAGACTTTGTCCATTTCATTTCTTGGTTGCGTTTTGCCTCTTGCAGTTTGTCTAGGGAAATACATTTTGGTTCTGGCGGGTTGTCATCCAACATTTGCCGTTTTTGTTCATATGCGTTTTGTCTCAAGACTTCATTTCGTTTTGTCTCAAGACTTCACTGCATTTTGCCTCAAGCAACTGCTTTTTGTCAAAATCTTTGCAATTAGCGCTTTGTGACCTAAGTTTCCGTTTTTGTCAACATTTTTTTTGGAACTTGGACTTTGAGACTTGTAACGGACGTAGAAATTAACAACAAACCTCAAGGACTAATTAAACGAACTTTAGACTTTAATTCGGACTACAAGGACAATTAATCAACAACAACAAACTTTAACAACAACAATTAACTTTTCACGGTTTCTTTACGATTTTGTAAAATCCCACGAAAGAACTCAATTTCTCAGTTTAAATCTTTGACTTGTAAAATCCGTGAAAAAATTAATTACATTAATTAATAACAACTTCAATCACCAAACACATCCCACTTAAGGATCCTTGCAATCATTTTCCCAATTCCACTTCATAATTCAACAATCATTCATTATGACAACTCCAAATGTAACTTCCACAATCGACAGTCAAATGCATAACAACATAATGGCAGCTGGATCAAGGGATCGTCCACCAATGCTTGCAACAGGACGATATGCACAATGGCGATCACAGTTCTTACGATACATTGATACAAGACCAAAATGGTGATGCCTTACGAAGTGCTTTCTCAAAGGTCCTATAACAACTCCAACAATTTCCACAACACCAGCTATTCCAGCAAACAGAAGGATTTCTCCAGCAGTTCCTACTAAACAAACAATATCGAGACAGTTTTATTGAACGTAATGACTCCTGAGAGCAAGAGCTCTTTGAATCAGAAAAAGAAGAGATTCATTTGATATTGACTGGAATTGGAGATGAAATATACTCAACTGTTGATGCTTGTCAGACAGCTCAAGAAATGTGGGAAGCCATTGAAAGGCTACAACAACGTGAATCACTCAATATTCAAGATGTCAAGACAAACTTATTTTAGGAGTTTGGTCATATCACCTCTCACGATGGAGAAACAATTGAGTATTACACATCAAGATTCCTAGCAAAATGATGAATGGAAAATGATCAAAACCAATTTGACATTGCAACGATGCAAGTCAATGTTCAATTTCCTCATCAACTTCAACCCAGATTGTCCAAGATTTGTTCACAATTGTGAAGCAACAACACAAGTATTGATGAAGTTTCATAACCATAAACTCCTTGACATCTGAAACAATACCAAAAGGATTTTAATGAACCCGTGCTGAAAAAATGGCCAAAGGAAAATGCTAACTTTATTGCGCACTTGTTGCTACTAACCTCAAACACTTCAAGACCCTTATTACCAAACATCAAAACCTCACAAATCATATGCACCAACATCAAAAGATTCACTTCCAACCAGATCTCATGCAACTACAAGATACAAAGGCAAAGAGATAGCCAAACCAATCACACCACCATCTAAGTCAGCTTCTTAAGAAGATAATGATCCTGAACAAGCTCAGAAGATAAAGACACAGAAAAATTTTGGGCCATCTCATTTGCAAAAGTATTCAAAACTCTACAAACCTTCCCAACAACAACCTCAGAACGTTCCTCATACACAGAAACAAAGAATGTAATACTACTGCCAAGGTACCAAGAATGGTATTTATACTGGACAAGTTTTGGAATCAGAGGGCAGTGAATGGTTGTAGGGCTAGGGAATCTGTAGGTGGTTCCAGTAGTGCAACATCTAGAATACACATGTTTTAACTAAAGGAATTTTGTCATATGCTAAGGAATAGCATAGCAGCCCAAAAACCGTTGTTAAATAACTCCACGTAGTCACAAAGGAAAAGATGGTTGCTATGTAAAACAAGCTGAAAAAGGTGTTTCAAAACTTCAAAGCAGAGCAATCTTGACTTGGCTAGCAGACACGTTGACAGAGATTTGATGAACAAGAGTTGGAAGCACAATACCAGTTAACATGGGCAAAGATTCAGGAGGTTCTAATGCAGACTCAGGCATAGACGCCTGAACCATTTGAACAGGTACAATAATACTGACAATAATGTGTTATGCCAATTACATACAACAATTTTGACCAATCTGATATCCATTAGTAACACCGTGCAGTTTGAAAACGGGTAATAGAAAATGTCACTCCTGACTTCACCCGGATATGTATGATAAAGATATTTAGGGATGACCAAAATTAGTATAATGTGATGATTAGCGTGTTATAACTTGCTAATTCATTTGCTAATTTAAAAGCTTGATGTCGATGAAAATAAAAAGATTCAAAAGCAATTAAAGAAAGCAAATGCAACATTGACTCAAGAGTTAACTGAGTGCAAAATCTATTCTTGCGGAAACTAGTAGAACTCTAGGGGAAATCTAATAGTAATTTGGGATAGTTGCCTAGTTGCACTTCAAAAATAAACAACCGAGTTAGAGAGGTTCCAAGGCCTTTAATGATCGTACATTGACTATGAACAAACCTTGAATGAAAGGTTAAATGAAACCTCTAGGACTATTACTTCAAAAAGAACTTGATATAAAAAAAGTTTAAAAAGTTAAAGCCTAATGAAATTTCAGTTGTCCCAAAGGAGAAACATGAATGGAGTTAAGTCAAACAGAGTCTTTTAACCAATTCACATTACGAATGTCTTAGTCAGAGGAGAAAACAAAGGTAATAACGGAATACTGAAGCTTAAGGACCTGAAAAAAAAGATATTGACAATATGATTTCAAAATGGAAAACCAAGTTAAAGTTTTTTAATGAAATTTGTGTTTACAAACGGAGTTTAATCAATCCAAACCATTTCCATAGTTAGCACCCAAATGCCCTAAAATTAATAGGAAGACCTAACCTTACCAATCCAAGTACCTAAAACAGGCTTAAAATGAGATATAAAAAAACCATGGTTTGTAATGCGATCCACATAACCAATCTGATCCTGCAAACAGACTCGACCCCGATCGGGAAGAGACTCTGACTCTTGATAACGAGAGTCAATCAAAATTGAATAAAGACTTAGTAAAACCTTTTGACTACACTAAGTTAAATAGTCTTTATGAAAATTTTAAACCCCTGACTCAGCATTATGAAATTCAGTTCGCACAAGCAAATGAAATAAGAAGAAAATTTAGAAGAAAATCATTGTGAAAACAAAACCAAATATTTTCAAAAACTTAGATTTCCTTACCCGTGAGTCTAAATTAATACAGCAAAAGTAACAAGCTTAGTAATGTCCATTGACGAATAAACATTAATCATCTAAAAGAAATTGTCATCAAGGCATGGGGTAAAAACATTCAAAGGACCTTCTTCATCTTCTTAAAAACCCAACTCCAAGATATGATAATTCCTAGTTACGACATGTTTGATGCCCTTGCCCTTTCATGACTCAAAATGATAGTTTCGCATTTTTTGTACATGAAACTTTAACAAAGAAATGCATGTAGATTTTAAAGTAACGTTGAATCTCTTTGAAGATGAACTTTGATGAACTTGAATAAGATAAGTAGCAGAATTTTTTCCAACATGTATGATTATGCATTTTTGTCAAGGAAAGTGTAGACTAAAGAAGTTATGTGTTCTTATTTTGCAATCTTCATCTAATTTTAGATGAGATTACTGAATTACAATGCATATATCTTCATAAAGTTTCGGGAATGTGACTGTCTTGAACAAAAGCTTTTCTTACAAACTGAATTTGTAATAAAAAAGATTTAACACTGACTTTTACAGAGTTTTTTCTAAAAATAGAAAAACCTCAATTTCTCGTTGAAAAGTCGCTTTACAAGAAAAGTCAAAACAACTGCAAAATGACACAGATTGCAAAGAAAAGCGTCCAAATGTTATATTCGAAAGGAACGTGAAAACAATTTTTTTGAAAATACAAATTTGAAAGCTCAACTGCAAGACAAGAACATTGCAATAAGTGATTAAAGAAACTCATTGAAAATGCAAATGAAAAATATGATGGACCACTAAGTTTGATAAGACCAATCTGGTTTGTTATGACAAGCCAAATGCTCAAAGGATTCCAAACCATCAGTTTTAGGAAACTGTCTCCTTTTTTCAGATCTCTTGAGAGAAAATATTTTGAAAAGAAAAAGTTGGTTTTAAAAACTAATGATCCAGAGGGTTTATCAAACCATCAACATCCCCAGAATTTGCCCTCAAATAGAAATGCAGCTGTAAGAATACATATATGTGATTAAACCAGTCATGTATACGAATTGCACAGTTAAGTACCAACACAAACTAAAGCACACAGTTGATTCAGACTCTAGGAATACCTAATGCTTGCATATCACATCTAGCAGGAGTAGGCTCACAAAAACTAATGTTAGCATAATAATAGACCACAGCCTAAGAGCAACACCCCCATAAAAAAACAGTTGCATTCAAGATGCCACTATCAAACAAATTCAAAGAGTTACATAAAGGATTTGTATAAGAAGACAGTAAGGCATGGAAATGGTGGATAGCACAACAATGCCCATCAGCATATACATGGGTTCCTAAGACAAAAAAGCAAATGGTACCTAAAGTTAGGGAAGTATTTGTAAACTAAGAAATTAATTTTTCCATAGATAATGTAATCTAGGATAACTTAAATGCCTTAAAACTCACAAACACTTTATGAAATTCCCATTTTGTCATGTATTCCATCGTCCTCATAAATTCTCTTGCAGATTGTATAACTCATCCTATTCATTGTTGACTTTGGATGCACAAAGCACATGACGGGCAATCTATCTCTGTTGTGCAATTTTGTTAAAAAATACTTGGGTACCGTTCATTTTAGCAATGATCAATTTGCTCCAATTCTTGGTTATGGAGATTTGGTTCAAGGAAATATTACGATCAAAAGGGTTTACTACGTCGAAGGTCTCAATCACAGTCTTTTCTCGGTTGGTCAATTCTGTGATGCGGATTTGGAGGTTGCATTTCGGAAATCTACGTATTTTGTTAGAGATCTTCAGGGAAACGACTTCCTAACCGGTAATCGTGGAACTGATCTCTATACAATTTCTCTTCAAGAAACAACTTCATCAACTCTAATTTGTCTCATGGCTAAAGCATCACCAACTCAAGCGGGGGTTATGGCATCGAAGGCTTTCTCATCTCAACTTCGACTACATCAACTTGCTTTCAAAGAAAGATGTTGTGATTGGTTTACCAAAATTGAAGTATGTCAAGGATCAACTATGTTCCTCTTGTGAAGTGAGTAAAGCAAAACGAAGTTCATTCAAGTCAAAGACTGTTCCAAGTTCAAAAGGACGGTTAAATTTGCTTCATATGGACTTATGTGGTCCAATGCGGGTTGCAAGCTAGCATCAATGGGAAGAAATATATTCTGGTAATTGTCGATGACTACTCAAGATATACTTGGACACTCTTTCTACGTTCCAAGGATGAAACACCAGAAGTTTTAAAAGACTTTCTCACGATGATCCAACGAAATCTTCAAGCCCTAGTAATTTCTGTTCGCACTGACAGAGGCACTGAGTTCTTAAACAAGACACTTAATGCATTCTTTAAAGAAGAGGATTGAGCATCAAACTCTAGCCCTCGAACACCTGAACAAACGGCGTTTCCGAAAGACGAAACCGCACTCTCGTTGAGCTGCTCGAACGATGCTTTCAGCTTCTAAACTTCCTTTATTCTTTTGGGCTGAAGCAATTGCAACCGCATGCTATACTCAAAAATAGATCAATACAACATCCCATATCATGAGGGAAACGGCATACCACATCATTAATGACAGAAAACCCTCAATCAAACACCTTCACATCTTTGGTTGTACATGTTACCTAACCAGAGATTGTGAAAACCTAGATAAGATGAAAGAAAAAGGGGATACGTGCATTTTGGTTGGATACTCCACTAAGTCAAAGGGATATCGTGTCTACATCAAGAGAACAAGGTTGATAGTTGAATCCATCCATCTCAGATTTGATGAAATCAAAGAGATGGTAGAGACGTCTGTTGCTAATGACACTTCAGGCCTCGTTCCCCAACGACAAGAGACGTCTGTTGCTAATGACACTTCAGGCCTCGTTCCCCAACGACAAAAGGCGTCAGATTATGACAACCCTGACCCCGCACCAGAACTACAAAATGATTATCCTTCAGCAGATACAACAGTTCCATCACAACAGGAGTTGGATCTTCTTTTTGGTCCTTTGTTCGATGAATTTTTCAATGATGGTACTTCTCGTGTCAACAAGTCTTCTTCTCCCACTGATAATTCTGTTCCACAAGACACACACCCTTCAACGAATATTCAACCTACATCAGAACCATCAACTCCTATAAATGCTCATGCTGAGGAAAACAACGTTGATCAAGCAGAATTTACCAATCCTTTCTGTACACCGGTACAAGAAATTGCTGAGTCTTCCTCACGCAATAGTGGTAATTCAAATGTGCATACCTTCAATCAACCTCAAAATTCTGAAAAACCGATGGACAAAAGATCACCCGTTAACTCAAGTTCGTGGAAATCCATCCAAGCCAGTGCAAACAAGATGACAACTTGCAACCGATCCTGAAATGTGTATGTTTCAGCACGCACCGTGAGTATTTGTTAACCGAAAAAACATTAAGGAGGCAATGGCCTGATTCAGCATGATAGAAGCACTGCAGGATGAACATCTTCATTGACAGACGACAAGTCCGGGAACTTCGTTGACAAACCCCTTTGACAAGAACGTAATCAAGCTAAAGTGGTTATGAAAAAACAAAAAGAAGAATAAGACTAAACTGTAATTCGTCAACAAAGCTACGTCTTGTAGCAAAGGGTTATGCTCAGGAAGAGGTATTTGATTTCGACGAATCATTTGCTCTCAGTTGCTCTCTGATGCTGTCAGATCTTTTTCGCATATGCAGCACCAAGTCTTTCCATTAACCAATGGATGAGAAAACGGCATTTCTTAATGGTCCAATGAAGAGGAGGTTATGTTGCCAACCAGAGGGGTGGGATTCGATATCCGATCATCCAACAAAGTTTACGTCTAAGGAAAGCTCTATTGGATTAAAACAGAGCTCCGAGACCTGGATGATAACCTTCTCAAAAATTCTGATATCCAAAGTTTTCTAAGTATCATTGACCCACTCTATTTCACGATAAAATACGTGGGAGGACCATTCTACTTGTGCAAATTTACGTTGATGACATTATTTTTGGTTCCAACAAACCCTAAATTTTCAAAATGCTTTTGAAAAATTAATGCACGGAGATTTGAAGATGTCCTTAAATAGGGAAATTGAATTCTTTTTTAGACTTCAATCCACCAAATCCCCACGAGGTATTTTTATCAATCAGGCCTAAAATATATTTTAGAGATTTCTGAAAAAACATGGTATGGGAAAAAACAAAGCATTGGTACACCAATGACTACGAAACCTAAATTAGATGCAGACTTAGTTGGTGAACCCGTAGACTCAAACTGACTATCGTTTAGCGAAAATCGGGTCACTCATGTAACTGACATCAAGTAGAACCAACATAGTGCATGCTGTATGTTTATTGTGCAAGATATCAAGCAAGACCGACTGAAAAAGCAACTCAAAGCGGTTAAAAGGATCTTTCAGATCCGTAAGAGTACAGTCACATGGACTCGGTATCCGAAAGGGTTCTGGCTGATCTAAAAGTTTTTCAGATGCCGATCATGCCGGATGCCTTGATACTCGCAAAAGCACTTCTGGAGGAATACAGTTCCTAGGTGATAAGTTAGGTCAGCTGGATGTCAAAGAAGCAGACTGAACTGCAAGTCTCATCAGTCTTGAATAGTACGTTATCTGCAGTGAGCTCAAGTATGTGGATGCGGATACAAATTCAAGATTATTGGCTTCACTACAACAAAATACCAATGTAATTGCATTCTCCTCAGCCAAAGCAATCACATGCAACCCGTGTAGCAGCTTCCCGTACCAAGCACAACATACCGTATCATTTCATCAAAGAACATGTTGAAAATGGTATAGTTGAATTGTACTTTGTTAGAACTGATACCAACTGGCTGACATGTTTTACTAAAGCCCTTCCCGAAGAAATGTTTTAGTATACTTGTCAGGCGATTGGTATGATTAGTTTGACTCCAGAAGAACAGAGGTTACTTGACAAAAAAAGAATCTGCTTGATACTTCATCAAACATCAACATGTAAATATTTTTATGAAAAAAGAAAAAAATATAAAAATATAAAATTTCAAAAAGAAAATACAAAATCAAAAATCAAATCAGAAAATGTTTCAAAAAATATTCTTCTCGACATGTCTCTTGGAATCGATAACATTTACGTACCTAGAAATGTTGATTAATATCGACACGGGCGTGTAAATGAAGTTCGAACAGGAGTTTCAAATGCTTTCAAAACATGTCATTTCTAAGTTTTCTAAATGGCTTATGTGCAAATATCAGTACGTAACCCGGACTTCAAATAAAGGAAAGTTTATCTATAAAGATAACTTATCCTAACAACGAGAAATTCAACGTTTCTCGGTCTTGAGCTGTTCTTACCAGACATTCAAAGTTTATGCTCAAGAAAAAGGATAGTGTACGCATAAGTGCGCTTACCCTTAGAGTTGGAAGAGAAGTCTTCTAACATGATGTTTTTCAAAATGTTGAACACAATTTTTCAAGAATTTCTCACTGACAATTCATAATCTTTCAAAATTGTGTGCTCAACACTCCATCTTTCAAGGGGGAGTTTTCGAAAAACAAAGTTTAATGTGTTTGGATACATCATCTCACGACCATTCTTATGTATTCAAACCATTCCCAAAAAGTCTCTTAATAACAACAAGATAATAATGACAATTCAATAGAATGATAGTTATAAGATGACTAAGTGTTCAACCTCAATTTTATATCGATTTTACAACTTGGTATCATTTTTATTGGTGTCAAACATATGTAAAATTGAGGGGGAGCAAGATGACACAGTTCCAAATAATTCATGCAAAGCTTAAACATTTTTCCCCATGGCCTTTTCAAGACAAATTTTAATCACACAGTATTTCAAAATCTAAGTGACTTAGAATTTAAAATAAGGGGAGAAATGTAATTAAAATGTGATCTAAAAGACTCAAAGTGCTATTCGAAAAAGGTTTTATGGTTACGATCTCATACCCTACAACATCTTATTTCACGACGATTCTGAAGACATAAGGTGGTAAGGTTAGGTATTTGTCCTATGATCCAACCAGAACCGGAGGGATCTACCCAAGGACACTCCATAGTTAGAAATAGCAGTCCTTAGGTATGATTGGAGATGAATGTGTATAAGGGAAGAATGCCGACTAAGATTGAGCTAACACTGGAACAATCACAACAAGGTGTTAGTAATGACGTCTTGGTAAGCATTGAAGGGGTTGAAGAATAAAAAGAAATGTATGGATAAAGGGTCTAAAGAAAGAAGCCCTCCACACAACTTAGGCAGAAACCGGGTCAATACATATGCTGTCAGAATTACATATTGATTGCCTGACATTGGAAGACGACATCATGGACCCAGTGATGCAATCACAACCCTTTCAGCCCATTCGAGTTTCTCTCAAAAGAAACTTGTCTCATTTGTCACGGAGATACACACGACTTCTATTGACTTTCTCACTCCGAGTTAGTTAATATTGAATAGGTGGCAGTCTGCTCCAGCCTCCGATTACAAAAAACCAAAATGCACTAATCGAGTCTAGAGCCAAGAGATCATCAAATAAATCTCATTAGGACACATTCCATGACAAACACTTTGAACATCATTAAGTTTACAAGCTGTTAACAAGAGTCCTAACGCATTATCCTTGTGATTGTGCCAGAACATCCGGGTGATATCTATTTACTCACACGAAATGGAAATCCTGCTTGAGCCAGCATCAAACAAGCTCTTAGTAGGTGACTGCGAGATCAAATGAATCAAACTGGTTCAACTGAAAGAAACGATGGTGCGACTTCAATGTGAATCAAACTTGTTCCAGGAAATGAATTGGACGGCTTAATCAGAAAGATAGTAACTATCTGATTCACTCTTACCGTTGTTGTACTGCCCTTGAGACGATCCTGAAATGAGACAAGCAAGCAGGTAATCTAAACAAATGTGTTAGAAGATCCTACGCTTTGAGCTGGAAACCCTGTCAAGGAGATTCTTTGAATCTACCTGATCACAGGTACAATATTTATACTGTAAAACGGTCCTACAGAACCGAAGGTTAATCTAACCAAATCCGGACGAATGACAAAGCCATATTCGTCCACACGCTTTATTGCTAACTGTTTTATTTCAGGATACATAAAGATGGAGATGGTGATGCCTCAACCAGCTGAGTCTGGAATTCATTACACCTTCTCAAGCCTCAAACAACAAAGACATACTAATAACACTCAAGACTCAAGTAATCATAAGCTCACGAATTAAAGACAAAGATTCCGCACAAACTCTGAATATACAAAACTTCCTTCCAAAGATATCAAGTCATCCAGGGAGATTGTTAAAGCAAGCTTTCAAGATTATGCCCCAGAAAAAGTTTTTTTTAAATGGCATTTTGGTCAAGACACAAGATCACAAGGTGGCAAAGACGATCAAGAAGCAAGGAAAAGATTTAAAGATCTCGGACATAAAGACGAAGTCGAAAGACAATGACAAAGGCTCAAGATCAAAGATCACAAAGCATGAAGGAACAAGCCTATCAATTGAATCAGAGACCAAGACCACTAGATTTAACGACAAAAGCATATCATTAAACTCATGAAGATGTCACAATGAACTCACATCGGGGAAGATTATTTTTAGCCTCAAAATATGAGTCGAACAATTAAGTTCTTCCATCATATTAGGTCTCGACACTGAAAAAACAAAATTAAATATACGTTGTAATAGGCTAGACGGGTAAACGGGCTCTATATGTAAGCTAATCGGTCACGTATATCGGGCTAAAGCCCAAGTCAATCCCGAGCCGGCCCAATTAAAAGCCCACACTACCCCATAATTGTGTAGGGTATATATACCATTTTCCTCTATGGAAAATGTGTTGCGTTATTGTTATTCCATTGTAACTTTGCAAGTATTCATCCATCTTTTTCTTCTCTCTAAATTTCTTCCACATTTTCTTCTCATCTTATTTTTCTTGTTTCAATAATGAAGTGAAAGTGATTTTGGGTTCCGACATAATGTATGAGACGTGACCTGAAATCAGCAAAACCGAGAATGACACATAAGCAGTTTGTAGTCCGTCTTGATCTTTCTCCCACCAACGAAATCATCTAAGCTCCTCATAATTCGTCTTTCTAGTAATGTTTGATCGATCTTTTCCAACATTGAAGTTGTTCTTTTCTGATCCTTTTCAGTCCAAGCTCTTTTTGGCATGTCTCGATTGTTGTAGCCCAAGTCGAAGTAATGCAGAGCCTGAATTAAGATACATAAATTGCTTCAGCTCCATCGCTAAACTTTTATAGCTCATCATCCGGCATCAGATACTTGCCGTTGTTCTTGTTTAGATATACCACACCTTTTGGTTTGTGCAGTATGGTATATGGCTCTTTGATGTCAAGATTAGCACATCTAATTTATGGCCTTGTGATGTTGAGCTTTGTTTGATAGCTTTTGACTTTAAGTTGGACGTCTTCTACCCTCTTTTTAAGAATGATTCTTAGAATAAAGAGACGTAAAGAAGTTACCAGATTAACTTGTTCATCTCCTTTGAGATGGTGGTGTTTTTTTGAGCATATAGTAGATACATATCTTCAATGTCATTTAAATGAAGCTTTGGAAAGTCAAATTATTTGATACATACTCTTTCTTATTTGCTCTTCATACAATAACCTCCTTCAAATAACCATACCCAAACTGCTTGTCAACCAAGATTATGATGATACTAAGGATCTTTATGCGAGAGTAGACGGTGTTACTGCATGTCTTGCTCTATAGAACATTTGGAGTTTGGGACCCCTATGGTGAATTCCAAGAGATACATTTAACTCATCTCCTACTTTGCTTGAGCTCCAAAGGTTCGAGATCATTTCTTTTAAGCCTTCTAACTCATTCAATGCAGCCTTTAGTTTTGTAAGGGAGGAGGCATACTTCTTTTATGTTTCCCACTCTTTAGATTATCTAGAACTTTATTGAAGAATAATTCTACAAGAAGTGGTTTGTGCACCAGGAGACCTTGCAAATGGGAGACAGCTTGCTTTAAATCATAAGGGCATTTGACACTCTAGTTTCGCCCAATCAATCTAATTTGTGAGGCTAAATAACACTGCTCCATACTGTATTCTAGCTCGATGTAGTTTCTGTAGTTTCCCTTGAGTAGTTTGAATGCTGGTCCTTTAAGGTAAGCTTTCATGAGCTTGTCCTTCTTGAGACAGTGTTGGGCAAACTTGGTGAAGTCTACAGTAGAACCTATCAGATCATCAAATGTGACTGGGTCCTTTTCAGCATTTACCGTCTCATTAAACCAATTCTATACAGGAGCATCGTCTGCATGTTGTTCTTTATACCATTATGGATCAGGAGTTTTAGGTCTTTAGACAACATCCTGCTTGAACCATTTGGACCTATCTTACTTGGGAGCAGCATCATCATGTGTCATTTCATCATCAGCCATATCATTATCTTGTACTAGTATGCATTCGATTCACTGCATCATATTGACTTAACTCTTCATCCTCTATAGCTTTGTCAATTGCTGATGGCTCAGTTAAAGCTTTAGCTGCCTTTGATGACTTGCTTTGAGTTTTACCTTTCTTAGAGGATGATGTATCAACATCCTTTCTTTTCCTCTTCTTCGAGTCTTTGTCAGCATCAGCCGGAGGAGCCTATTTATCATGACATCTTGTCTTTGTATCTTTGTTACCTTATACATTAGCTTCATCAATATCCATCGAGTTTATCAAAGCATTGTACAATGTAAGATTTTTTCATGATCAAGAAAGGAATGACTATTCTGCATCATATTGTATAGCTTAAGCTTCAGTTCATACTCTATGAGTGAGTCTGCAGATGCAGATGGTAGCTGGTAAAGAGTAATTAGAGTCGTCTAAGGACATCACGACTATGGTTTCTATCTAGGTTGGACAACCTTAGACATAGCTTTTGGTAGAAACTTCAGCAATTGATTCTTTACTTTATTCATCATGTTGGCTTACATAGAAGTTTTAATTACGTTAGTATGATCGATGTTTGACATTCTGTCAACCTTCTTTACAAGTTCTGATAGCCTCTGCATACTGCATCAGCAGCAACTTCTCATCTGGTTTGTTTAACTTCTGAGAGATAACTTTGGTTTTTCTTCTTGATTGTGGTGGTTGTGCAGTCTTTTCTAGAATCATTGAGATTACAGTATCAACTAGTGGAGTTCTTTGGACAACAGGGTCCTTTTAATGAACTAGAACTTTCACCATTGACTGTACTTAAGCTTCAATGGGTGCTTTTAAAATATTTGTTAGTGAAACACCAGCAATATCATTGAGAAACCGATTGCCATACTCACCAGAAGATGGAGCTGATTAGTGTTGCTGCAGGCTTCTCTATTTGATTTTCAGATACATGAACTTCAGCTTGTACTTTTCCAGCTTGTTCATCTACAGATTATTCTTTAGCAACTTTCTCTTCTTTAGCTTTCTCTGCATCAGCTTTATTGGAATCATCAGCTTTCTCAGTGTCATCCGCCTTTGATTTTTCATCATCACTTAAAATGTCTTCAATTTTATCATCAGATTCTAAACTTGAACTACTAGAACTACCAACTAGCCCATCAGGAACCTCTGTGTAATTCTAGATGCTTCACATGGGCCTTTGGTACATTGTTGTACTATGAAGTCATCTTTACTTGCTTTCTTTGCTTGCTTCATTTCCAGTAAGAATTGTGCAGTATCAGACATTGTTTCAACTCCTTTTAACTTCTTTGAATAATCCAAATCTTCTTCATCTGAGTCCTTGTGAGCCTCTCTCCCAATGACAACACCAGTTCGTCTTTGAATCAATCGATCTTCTTCTTCATCTTCTATCTCTTTTGAATCTACAGTATCTGTTACCTCTTCTGATTGGCCAGTTTCTTCGATGACTATCTCCGTATGCTTCTTCTTTGGGATCCGTACATTTTGAATCTTCTCCACTACTATTTCAACACCTTTCTTGTTAATGAGCCCTTTTCCTTTACCTTTTACAGGTTTAGTACCCATCAACTTGGCCAAGTAATTCAGATAGTTAGCAGAAGCCTTGATCTCATCACTCATCTTCTCTGTAGAAATTGCCATTCCAAATATTGGTTCTTTCTCTCCTTTGTTGGTAACCTTTAAGTTTCCAAGGACTGCATCAAGCTTTATCACATGCGGGTATGAGTGGAGTCTCTTAGATACATTGTTGTTCTTGAAGAGAATGTGTTTGATGATGAGCTTTGTGAATTTAGGAAAGGTAGCAACTCCTTCTTCTTAAAACTTATTTTTCTGTAGTCAATTGAAACTTGAAGTCTCCCATATCAATTTAGCAAAGTCCCAACATTTGCATTCCGTAACCATTCCCCAAAGAATCTTGAAGTAGAGCTAATCTATTGGTCATCAAATCTAAGAAGCTTCTCTTAAGCATCTGTTGATCATGACATGAAGGTTTCTCCAAGCATGGTACATTTGTTGATTACCCTCATTGATAAATGTTCAGATCTTTAGGATACCGAAGCTTCTGATAAGGACATAATATCGTCTTCTAGAGATGGTTAACAAATGGAATGATCAAGATCCTTTTGGAGTTACTGTAAAGCTTGAGAAGTAATTCTGCATTCACTTCAAAGCTCCGATCATCACTGTGAAGAGAAAGAGTCATGCTTCCAGATTGATGTAACTGTGTGCCATAATGTTGCATGTAATCTCTGGTGGCATCAACATGTTGCACGATAGCATGAAAAAGAATACTGCCTCAGAATTCCAGACATAGTTAGTAGATTACATCGAGTTGTGGTTTCTCTAATGTAATTCTGAAAGTTGCTAGGTCCAAATCCGCACTTGATCAGTATTGGAACGCAATTTCTTTATCGGACGGTCTTGTTGTTGTTATGATTCTGTGGTTGATCAACCATTGATTCCGCTAAGATGTTACAGAAGATACATTACTTTGTACAACTGGCACTGCGTTGTCCTTTACATACTGATCATACGGAATCATATTACTATCACACGTATAATTAGCATGTAAATTAACAACGTAGTTTGGTTGTACATCGTCATGCATCTCGTGTTCATCATGATGTTCACAAACAGCATCCTGATAGTGATCATGGTCGTGTACCTCAGATAGAATGTATGAATCATATGACGGACCAGCTTCATCATAAACAGGATCTGTGAATGATAGATTAGCCATGAACATGGTCCCTACCGTGGGAGCCTCATCAACATCAGAATCAAAAGCATCACAGTCATCAGCTGGAAACATATTATCCACATTGAGTGCTAAGTCCTGGACAGGTTGCTAATCCACATCTTCATCAATAGTGTTGTCTTGTCCACTTAAAATAAACAATAACTGCTCTTCATTCAATACCAGCCTGTTCTCCTGAGCTTGCGTCAACAACATCTTATCTTTGAAGTATTCAAAGTTCTGTGGACGCTTAGGTTGAGTACAGTTCCTTGCTATGTGGCCTATACCATTGCAGTTGTAGCACTTAACCTGCATTGCTTGACCTGGATTAGCATTCCCAACTGTTATCCCATAATATAATCCAAACACAACAAATAAGCAAACCAAAATAAGCCCTTATGTGAGACGAAAATAAGAAAGGAAGAAAAAGAGGATGAAAAGAACTTGGAATATTAGATTAGAGAGAGAAAGTGGTGAGTTACAAGTGAGATAAATGCAACCAAAACCCTCTCCATGTGTGGAGAGGGTTTCTTTTATACCCCTAACCAACATGTAGGCGTATGGGCTTTTCTACTTAGGCCGGGCTTGGCATATCTTGGGCTTTGAGCCCAAAACACGAATAATATTAGATTACAATCCAAGCCCGTTGAACCCGACTAGCCTATTACTTTACAAAACCCAATTTGACTTTATAAGACCGATTACATTCTTGTTTGACTTAATATAATTAAGGCTGACAATCTCCCCCAATGTTGAGGTCTCTTTCTTCAAACTCCTCCGTTGTTGGGGTCTTCTTTAATGTGAAGGACTTGATCTTTTGTGTTGACATTCTTGTATGACCGATAACATTCTTGTAGGAGGTTGCTTTGTTTTATCATTGTCTCCCCCAACGTTAAAGATATGACTTTTGACGTTTATGATTTGCCTTGTTTTGGTCTTGTCTTGTTTGTAATGGCTTTGTTCATTCATTCTTTGTGATCTTGATCTTGAGCCTTTATCTTTTTTTTTTACTTTGAGTTTTTGAGATTGTTATCTTGCATCATCTCCTTGACTTGAATCATCTTGTGCTCTTGACCAACATGATCATACTTGTTACATTCTTGTTTGACATATATGATTATAAGTCTAACAATCTCCTCCAATTGACGATTCTTTATTTAATTAT
>BQNB010049750.1:0-41883 GCA_026074375.1 Tanacetum coccineum
TAAAACAATTAAATAATAAGGGTAAAACAATTAAATAATAAGGGAAAAATAGAATTAGAACGGAAAACTCCCTGATGTTTTGCTCGTGATAATTCTCCAAGATGAGTTCTTGAGCAAAAAGTATGTTGACTTGAGCTTCAGCATGGCCAGATAAGTTTAACACATGTCCTTTTCAGAATATACCATATCATAGTTTCAGCAAGGTCCTGTATAAAAGATTAGAAGACAAGTGCAATTTCTATCTCACTACAATGGTACAAGAAAAAAATTAAACACACGACTGTACAGGGATCAATACACCGTATCCCAAACCCTAGGATACGCCGTATTGTTCTTGTAAAACCAATTAAATACTGGAAATTAAATATTTAGTTTTTAAAACTGATAACGTCCAGACACGTCTATACGCCGTATCCAGAGGGGTTTGATAGGCCATATAGAGTGTTTGGGAAGACAGACTCGTGCAACAAACAATTAAAATGCGACAAATAATTAAAATAACCAGGTTGTCTCCCTAGAAGCACTTTTGTTTCAGCTGGTCTTTAAGTTCGACCTTTTTCTACTTCTTCATTTTCATTCATATGGTACGTGTTACCGTCCATCCGTGATCTTTTCTGTTGAAGAGTTTATGGTAGATGCAAGACATGCTGCCAGGAGTCCTTTCTACAGTGCTAACTTTGTTTGGACCTACAGTAACGAATTCTTCATCATTGCCTATCGAATGTCGTATGACTGTGAATTCTTCAGTTCTGCATAGTTCGTCTAGATTGTCGATATCGCGGCAAGCGGGGATTGGTATCGGGGAATATTCCCTATTAATGGCTTCGTAAATTTCTTTTGCTTCCTGCGCGTCTAAATAGGGTTTATAGAATGTATCCGAACATGTCTTTTTGCATGGTTCTTTGTATTCTTCGAGGTCACCAATCGTTCCTTTAGCACGTTCATTCACATAAAATTCTCATAGCCTAATTTTGGTATTTTTGTCAATCTTCCAATAGTTTTCATACTTTGATGCCAGCCAATATATAAATTCAAAGTAATTCGTACCGTTGTCCAGGTCATCAGGGATTTTGCAATTGCAAGTATGGGACAATTGGTAATATTTATGAAAAAAATTTATCGTTCACTTTACTCCAGGTAATAGTTGTTTCATTTATTTCATTGTTCCACCATGTCTTGGCATCTCTACTAAGTGATTTTGAGAAGACGTGTAATCGTAGTTCATTCTTTTCCACATTAGGCATCTTAATCCATTCAGTTATTTTGAGCACCTTCGCAATGTGATTGGTAACGTCCCCTCCATCCATGACATTGAAGGCGTTGTCCTACAATATTTTCAGGAATTCATCACTGATTTTTAGTTCGGAAGTTGTGATCATCCGTAAGTTATTATGCTCTCCATTCCCATTCCTTGCGTCATCATAGCTTGGTACCATCCTGAGTTGCGACAAGCGATCACCACTTTCTCAAAAATGGAGGAAATTGTTAGTAGGGTATAGATGATCGTATTGCTATTGTATCAATTGACATATACGTCGTATCCAATTAATGAAAATACGACGTATAGGTCTGTTGAATGTCAGTATGCCGTATTGAGTTTATGGAATACGCCGTATTGTTGGAGAAAAGATACGCCGTTTAGACTGTAAAACTCAATACGCTGTCCAGAGCAGAATGTTTGATACGTCGTATCCAACTGGTGGATACGGTGTATCAAGTGATCAGTCAGAACATAATACTATTAAAAAAATGCGAGAATTTAAACACACAATGCGAATAAATACAAATAGAATTTTAAATAATTAGATTACTCTAAATTAACTAATGGTTAGAAATACTAATAAGAATAAGGTTTAATTAATTCACTCCCCGGCAGCGGCGCCAAAAACCTGATGTGCTATCGTGTAGGGTCAATTATTTGATTATCAAGTTTTAAATTTATATTTAGCCGACAAACCTAAAACAACACTTTAACGAGCAGTGTACCCGGTCAAGATGGAGTTCGCGGTAAGTAGGGTGTCGAACACTAAGAGTGGAACATTAATCCTATATTCTATTAGTATTTTAATTAGTCTATTTACTCGTTAAACCTACGCTATATACGTTGTCTAATGATATGGGGGTTTTCAGTCTGAGAGACTGGCACAGGTTTGGTGGAAACATATATCAATTGAATACACAATAAACACAAAAGAAGAAAATTGAAAGATAGAAAAGCGGTACAAGCCAAATGATAGAAAATTGTATTAGCCATATTAAATCCAGTTCAATGTCGGTTTGTTTGTTTTAATGCAATGATTTACTTATCTTGAAGCGGCATATCATTCTTAAGACTTAGGTGGGACATCATCCTAAGACATAGACATGATTAATCCTGTCACAATTAACGCTTCCACATAAAACATCCTTTAGTTTAATTATAATCTATCTTAGGGAATCAAAGCAGTGGTGATCTTGTTAAAACCCTAGCCCAACGAGACTTTACCCACTTATTGTTTGACGGTGTTTCATATACTGGTAGTCCACTATTCCAATCTTTATCAGTTAATTAAGAGCATGATTGCTGAAACATAAATGGGTCACCTACCGGTCCAACTAAGCTCATAATTTAAAGACAAAGACAGAACGTTATTTGTGATCCTATTGGTCCAGTAATATTAAACACGATATGGAGAGCTATCTCGGTATCTAGATTACTTGGTCCATATCACTAGATCCAGTTGAATGATAGGTCGCATATTCAAACACATAAACAAGTATGAGGTGATAAACATAATTAAACAATCAACGATAAATTAAGAAATCGATTTTAAAACAAACCAAACATTGAACTTTCATTAAGATGGCTAATACCCGAGGGTATTAGCCCACAACCATTGTAATTATACAAGCGTAATCAAACAATGAAAATCGAACGATTAAGAGAGTAAAAATTACACGATGTCTTCTATGGATTCGTGATCAATGCTTGACCTTGGTGGCTGATCTTCTCTTCTAAAATTCGTCTTTAATGAGTATGGTATAAAGAATATGATATTGCACACTGAAAACTCGTTTTTGAGTCTTCTATTTATAGTGTCTGAAAAAGACTCGATACGCCGTATCTGGCAAGGTCGATACGGCGTATTGGGCTGGATTCCTTGGAGTGCGCGCTACGTTCTCAATCAATCAGTGATATCATTCCTAATTTACTTGATTTACTGTATCTTCGAATAGTTATCTTCATGGATACGGCGTATGTAGACAGCATGGATACGCCGTATTAGGAATTGGTCAAACGCGTTTTCTTATGAAGTCTTGGCGCTGATACGCCGTATCTCTTTTGCTGGATACGGCGTATTGGTGAAAATTCAGCAATCTTCAAATGTCTTCGTTTTAGCTCCAAATTATGCGCCTTTTAGCTTGTCTTCACAAAACACTCCTGAATTACTGCATTTATCAACTTTAAAGCAATTAAGTACCAAATAATGCAATAATTATATAAAAGTGGGCAAAATAGATGGGATAAATGATATAATAAATTGACGTTATTTAATGTCATCAATCAACAAAATTATTAACAATAATATAAGTTTTCTAAGTTTTTCGATCAACGATTGCCTTAGCATATAGGATTACACATTCGTATGACACACATGTGGTTTAAGTTATTCAACCATACATAATTAAGTGAAAATTAACAAATTGTTTGACCAGAAAGAGTTTAGACATACCATGACGAGAGAAAACATAAAATGGTGACTGACAAAGTGATTAGTAGGTTTACCAAATCTAGGGTTGTGAGGTGTTAGACGTTTATCTCCTATGGGCCTAATAAATCGACTAGGTGCACGAGAGCAAGGCACTACAGACGTCACCAGTAAACTACTTGAAGCATCACATGGACGTTTCTGCTGTTAGAGATGTTCGTTTCTGCTGATAGCATTAAGTCGTTCCTGCTGACAGTTCAAGTAGCATTCCTGCTGATAATGTTCCTGCTGGCAGTTCAAGTAGCATTCCTGCTGATTATGTTTCTGCTGGTCATGTTCTCGTTTCTGCTGACAGAGATAGAATCTGCTGATTGTTATTTATAGACGTAATTAATGTAATTAAGGAATAATAGTTATATTCTAGTATTATCTCATTAATATAGGAATGAGATAAATTAGGAAGAGATTGATGTATATCTCTTACGAGATTTTAGTTTTCTGGTTGACCAATTTAGGGTTTCTTCTCTATAAAAGAAACCTTTAGCATTAGGGTTTGGCACCGATTACACAAGTCACAAAACAATTTATTATCAATAGAAAGATCCATAGAGTCTCTCACGTATATACTTGTGATTACATAAGTATTATACAACCACATAGGCTAGAAGATCTATCTAGTACCAGATCCTAACAAGTGGTATCAGAGCCTGGAGAGAGTCTCTGATAAAGAAGAATTACTCGTTACCACAACAAAACTTTGTTTTTCCCCCCCCCCCCCCCCCCCCCCCCCCCCCCCCCCCCCCCCCCCCCCCCCCCCCCCCCCCCCCCCCCCCTTAAAAGTTCTTTCTCCCCTAACGATTAACTATGTCAGAATCCATGCCTACTATACCTACTCAGTCAACATTCACTTATCCTAACCCTAATCCATCTGCTTCACCTTCATTTACTCAAGATGATACCTCAGACTCTTTCATACCTGAACCCACACAACCGATACCTTCATTCACACAAACTGTTTTCTCACAACCAATACCTACATTCACTCAACCTGCTGTTCACTTTCAACAGACTCAACCTACTCAACAGTACCCTAACAATGTCCAGTCACAACAGTTTCAACAGTTCCAAACAGCCTCTATCTCTGCTAACAATGCATAATATTTCCTTTATTGGAGAAGGACAATATGAGATATGGGCTATGAAGATGGAGTACTGGATACAGAATGCTGATCATAATCTTTGGAGGATTGTTCAGCAAGGGAACAGTCCAAAGAGGTTGGGAAAAGATGCGAAAGGAAATACAATTGTTCATCCTCCTGTCTCTCTTGATGAGCATGTTGCTGTGCAAAGGGAGAATAAGGTGAGAACCTTGTTGCTTCAGGCTCTACCTGAAGATCATATGCCCGATTTTCATCATTATGATGATGCAAGGGATATTTGGATAGCAGTTAAGGCTAGGTTTGGTGGGAATGGAAGAAATCGAAGAGATGAGGAAGCCATGCTCAAACAGCAAAGTTTACAGAATTCTCTGTGAAGAGGAAGAAGGCTTACACAAGGGAGTATGATAGGTTTCAGAAGATTCTGAGCCGAGTTGAATCAAGTACAGGCAAGAGCAGACATATGATGCATCCACAACCTGAAGTTTCTAAGAGCACTTCCCTCTTCGTGGTCACAAGTTGCCTTGGCATTAAAAACAAGAGGTGGCCTTGAATCAATGAGCTTTGATGACCTGTATAACAAACTAAGGTCACTTGAACTTGATGTCAGAATTGGTCATAGTTATGGTGTGAAAGCTGCTGCTGCTCCCACTCATTCTGCTTTCATTAGAGCTGCCAGCTCTTGCTCAAAGTCTACTTATTCTGATCAGCAGAATATTGTTTCATCAGTTTCTCAGACATCTGGTCGTTCTGACAACATAATGGAATGTGTTTTGCATTCTTTTTGTTGCCTAAAAATGAACCCTGGATCAAGAATTGATCTATGAAGCCGGGTTTGCACTTTGATCCGGTTGACTCCAGTTGGCGATGGAAAGAATTGGAAATTAAGTGGCCAATGGTATTGCTCCCTTGAGGCTTAAAGGATTTGAGAAGAAGCATGACGAACGATGAAAATATAACCAATCAGCAACCTGCCGTTTGACAGAAGGAAGGTTTAGATGTACAAATGCTTCAATTGGGACATTATACTAGGGAGGGTGTAATGTGGAAGACAAGTTGATGTTATGGCCAGGTATTCTGCTTGTAAAGTCACAGAAGTTAAAACAGACGAAACCAAAAGCTTTGGTCTCAGTTGTTCCATGGTGAATTGGTCGGATCATGCGGCAGAAAACAAGACTGGTGAGGTTGAGAAGGTATATGGGATGATGGCTGCCACCCACAACCTACTTTTAATATCTTCACCATACTCGCCTGCCACTCACCAGTCATACCCATCTTCATGCTGATAATGGTGGTGCTGTGATGTTTCTGATGTACTGTTGAGTTTGCTATGATGGGGATTTCTTACTTAAGGTACAAAATTGTCCTCTTGGGCTGTTGACTGCTAAAATTAATGATCGAATAATATGTATAATAATCTTGATAGATTGTTACAATTGATTGTTACATTAAAGTTTCCAGGCTATCATGATGACTTTAAAAACATTAGAATCACAAAAAGACTGGCACAATAAAACTCAGATTGCATTAGAAGAAAGATTAGGATTTTATCTGCTAATCTAAGAAAACAACCTACAACACACTGCGTATACTGAGAAACCAATATGACCAGGCACCAAAAGTAAAAGAAACGAAATGGGAAGTTAAGTTTGAAGCGACCATTAGCTAGAAGTTGACTCTTTCAGAGGAAGGAATCTTCCAAGAAACTTGAAAAAGTTGATATAATAGCTCTAGGACTTTACAAGAACTAAATTGCGTCTAGGATTTGAAAGAGTAGCTTTGGAAAAGATGAAGTGTTTGATTTGTAACTAGTGGTATTTTACCCAGAACCTGTTGAGAGGGTAATCATCTTTACTCATGGTTTGTCAAGTGCTGGGGAGATGCATGCATGTTCCTCCGCATCCACTGGAACTTATTGCCCACTCCTACAAGTCTGAAAAGATGGAACACAGGTAGTTAGGGGTCAAAAGTCTGATAATAAAACTTTCTGAACCTCTTTCGTGACTCTAATGACTTTGTCTCTTGTGATAACAGCTTGACAAGTCTTCAGGACTCAGAGACCTCAATGCAATCCGGTGATTAAGCCTAAGACAGACCAAAGACTTCCCACCTATGTTGATTATCAAGACTTTGCCAGAGTCTGATGTTGAAGACCCAATTCCACTGATGGACAAAGGGTCCTGAGTTCTTCTTCGTTTGGCGAATGTAAAAATCTCCTAGGATTTTTGTAATAAAAGTGGATTTCATGGAAACATTAGGAATGTGTGTAAACAACAATTCTGTGCGTTATTAAGAAATGTTTTGTTTGTGTATAGTAAATTGCATTGATTAACAGATTGTGACTTTTATAATTGTGTAGAGTCCTCCCTTTTAAATCTAAGCAGCACATCATGTTCCTGCTGGTAGTAGGAATTCGCCACAGAATCAGTTACTGTCGGTGATCTGAATCTGTGCTCAGTAGAAATAGCCAGCAGTCCAATTCTGTGACTAGACCAAACTCATGTGATTGGTTACACGCTACCAAGCAACTGTTTCTGCTGGTAGACCAGTTTCTGCTGGTTGGCTTAATCCTGCTGCTAGACCATATTTCAGACCATCATCTGTATATTTTAATAATATGTATTGGCCTGACTTATATGACCCTATGTATATGAATAAGGGACGATGGAGTACTGCTGTTAAGACCTCAGCAGGTTACTCTTGGAGGAATAAAAGACCACATTTTTGGGGTTCCAAGAGTAATGGTGGATCTCATCAATCCACATGGTTTCACAATTAATGATCCACAAGGCAGGCTCAAGTCAGAATTGGCTTGGGTCTCTCAAGTGTACTAATGGTGTTGTTGTATGATTTGTAGGGTGATCCTAGTACAGATAATCGACATTAGTATGTTGACAGAGGTTTGCTCAGAAGCATGACAGGAAACAAGGAAAAACTTGATGATTTTGTGCAGATCAAGGGAGGCGTTGTCAAATTTGGAGGTGGAGATGGTAGAATATCAGGAAAAGGCACCATACGGACTTCAAAGCTTGACTTTGAAAATGTCTACTATGTTGAAGAGCTGCAGCACTTTAACTTGTTCTCTGTATCACAAATCTGTGATAAAAAGAACAAAGTTCTCTTCACAGACACTGATTGTTTGGTGCTTTCAGAAGAATTCCAATTGCCTGATGAAAGTCAGGTGGTACTCAGAATTCCTAGGGAACATGATCTCTACACATTCCACATCTCAGACCTGCAACCAGAACAAAAGGTTACTTGTTTAGTAGCAAAAGCATCCTTGGATGAATCCACCAGATGGCACAGAAGGATGGCTCATGTGAACTTCAAAACAATCAACAAGTTAGCTAAGGAAGGTCTGGTTGATGGGTTACCTCTCAAGGTGTTTACCAATGAACACAACTGTGTTGCCTGCAACAAAGGAAAGCAACATAAGGCTTCTTACAAGCATATTTCTGCTGTGAGACTTATTACTGAATCCCTGCAATTGCTGCACATGGACCTTTTTGGTCCTACTAATATAAGGAGTATTGACCAGAAGTACTACTCCTTGGTGGTTACTGATGACTTTAGCAGGTTTACTTGGACTTTCTATTTGGGTACTAAGGATGAAACATTTTATGTCCTTAAAGAATTTATTGCCTTAATAGAAAACCAGCTAAATAAAAAGGTTAAAGGAATAAGGTGTGATAATGGGACAGAGTTCAAAAATGCAAAACTAATTGAACTCTGTGGGGAAAAGGGAATTAAGAGGGACTATAGTAATCCCAGAACCCCACAGCAGAATGGGGTTGCTGAGAGGAAAAATAGGACTCTTATAGAGGCTGCTAGAACTACCATGTTGGGATGACTCTAAACTTACCTACCATGTTTTGGATCTGAGGTGTTAGGCCACGGACTTGCTATGTTTTAACCAGGGTGTCTTTACTAATCCCATAATAACCACTTATCAATTGATATCTGGGGATCGTTCTCAGATGTCATCTACAACCTTTTGGGTGTCAAGTAACTATCCTTAATACAAGTGACCATTTGGGAAAATTTGAGGGTAAAGCTGATGAAGGTTATCTTGTTGGTTATGCTCCAAATAGCAAGGCCTATAGGGTTTATAATATTAACTCTCAAGTGGGGTTAGAGGCAACCCATGGAATCTACGATTTTTTAGAGATGCAAACCCAATGTTCAGGGAATTGGTCATGAGTGGTACTTTGACCTTGACTATTTAACTGATTCATTAGGTTATACTCGTTTCAAATCTGACACACCTGCAGGTACACAAGAAACTAACGTTGATGCAGGTACACAAGATCATGACTCAGATTCCGAAGTGGATGAGCATGTCATAGTGGTTCCTTCATTTCCTTCTAACAGTTTTGCAGGTCCTTCGTCAGGCAATGGTCCTAGTGTTATGGAACGCAATGCAGATTTTGCAGAAGAGCTTGCTAAGCTTCAAAGACAAGAATATGAAGCTAAGGACGCCGCTGCACGTTATGGTTATTTGTTCTCACAAGCGACAGCAGAAATACTAAGTCAAGCTGAAGCTGAGATTCGAAACCGAGGTGTTTCTGCTGATAGGGATCCTGCTGGCATTGGTTCTGCTGGTGGTGTTTCTGCTGGTAGTACTTCTGCTGGTAGTGATCCTGCTGGTAGTCATCCTGCTGGTAGTTTTGATCCTGCTGCTCTGGATGATCCTGCTGTCAGTACATCTGTTTCTGCTGACTTCATTCCTGTACATGCTGATGAGTCTACACTTCCTCCTGGTCAAGTCTTGGGCTCGAGTGAAAACACTACACGATTTCCAGTCCCTTCTGATGTGTGCAAGGATCAAATCTCATCTGGCATCTTCACATCTTCCTCTTATGATGATGATTTTCGTGCTACTCTTACAAATTTAGCACCTGCTGTGGAAGTGAATCCAGTTCCTACAACAAGGGTGAACACAATTCATTTCAGTCCTCTATTTTGGTGATTTGCTTCTCCACGTTCTGACAGAAGCAGAGCTCACAAATCCAGTTGTGTGATGGAAAAGTGCTTTCATTGGATATATTAAAGATCAACAATGGACCAATCATACAGACCAATTCATTGTTCTGTCTGCTTGCTCCTTTCTCAGTTAAACCAAATAGTATAGCTAAAGCACTGAGGATCCTTGATTGGGTTGATTGCTAGGCAAGAAGAGATGCAACAGGTCAATCATACCAGCAAGTATGGAAAATTGTCCCTCTACCTGATAGGTAAAAATGCAATTGGGGACAAAATGGATTTTGAAAACAAGAGGGAAGCTAGAGGACTAGTTGCTAAGGAATAATGCGCAGCGTTGTTCGCCACAGGGACACCGACAAGAGGGGGCATTGGATCTATGATGGGTCATTTGCACCAGTGGCCAGAATAGAGGCAATCAGACTGTTTTTGGCTTTTGCTTCGTATATGGGCTTTCTGGTATATCAGCTGGATGTTAAGAGTGCCTTTCTCTATGAGAAATTGAAGAAGAAGTGTAATTGTCACTCAGCCTTAAAGGCTTTGAAGATCCTTCTTCCCAAGCATGTATACAGACGTGCGTTAAAGCTCTGTATGGACTTCATCAAGCACCTCGAGCCTGGTATGCAAGATTGTCTGCTTTTCTGTTACAACACAATTACAGAAGAGGTACTATTGACAAGACACTGTTCATCAAGAAAGATTCCAGGGATATACTTTTGGTACAGGTTTATGTGGATGACATCATCTTTGGGTCAACCAATAAAGCCTGGTGTGATGAATTTGAGGTGTTGATGAAAGGTGAATTTGAAATGAGTGCTATGGGAGAGATGACTTTCTTCTTAGGTCTACAGGTGAAACAGTTGCCTGATGGTATTTTTATCAGCCAAGACAAGTATGTTAAAGACATGCTTACTAAGTTCGACATGGAATCTGTAAGAACTGCAACAACACCCTATGAAGCTGTTAAGACCAAATTGAAAGATGAAACTGATCCTCCAGTTAATGTACATTTGTACAGATCATGATTGGCGGGACTCACTTTAGTATCTCACAGCTCAAGGACATGTATTAAGGTTTGAAGGTTAGTATTGTTCCAGACATCAAGTTACTCCACTGACTTCTCATCTGAATGCAGTCAAGAAAATTTTCAAGTATCTAAAAGGGCAACCAAAACTCGGCTTGTGGTACCCTAAAGATTCTCCCTTTCAGTTGGAAGCCTACAGTGACAGTGATTATGCTGGTTCTCATGGTGACCGAAATCACTACAGGTGGATGTCAATTTTCTGGGCAGCGGTTATTTCATGGCAGTGCAAGAAGCAGACTATTGTTGGCTACTTCTTTACAGAAAGATCCCGAGTATGTTGCTTGTGCTAGCGCCTGTGCATCAGGTACTTGGAATCAAAACCCAGTTGCTGGATTATGGAGTCAAACTTCATGAATACCAAAATCTTCATTGACAAACTAGAGGGGGGCACCATATGCATTGTGAAGAACCAAAGTCTTGTATCAGAGTACAAGATATTGAGATTACGGCATCACTATTAAGAGAGCCAATGGAAGAACTTTTACAGGTGCTGAAGATTCACACCGATGACAATGTGGCTGATTTACTGACCAAGGCATTTGATGGACCAAGATTTGCGTATCTGGTGGTCCATATTGGGATGGTGAATCCCTCTTTCGTGAATTGAGGGGAGGTATAAGCCTAAGGGGAGGCTTGTTGTTGTACATTTGTATATTCTAACTTTCTTGCAGGTGGATATGTTGTTTTGTGGGATACTATTTTTTCTGTGATTTCAGGTCGTCAATACTGCTGCTAGGTGTACATTCTTCCTGCTGACAGGATTGGTTTCTGCTGGTCGTACTATGGTTCTGCTGGTAGTTATCCTTTCTGCTGGACGATTGGTTTCTGCTGGTAGTACTATGATTCTGCTGGTAGTTATCGTTCCTGCTGGATGCTTTGTTTCTGCTGGTAGCTATGGATTATGCTGCTGATTCCGTGTACATGCTGGTGGGCATACTTCTGCTGGTGGATTCATTTCTGCTGATAGGGTGTATGTTCCTGCTGTCTGCATGGTTTCTGCTGGCTGAATATATTCATGCTGCTGGAGCTGTTTATGCTGCCAATACATCTATTCATGCTGCTGGACTAGTTTGTGCTGGTAGTATCATGTTCCTGCTGGCTGACTTATTTCTGCTGGTAGTAACCTGTTTCTGCTGTGCTCAGCTTGATATTGCTGGTTGGTTGGTCTCTGCCACTAGTCACTTGGTTTCTGCTGGTAGTCTCCACTCCTGCTGGTGTAACAATGTATCTGCTGCCTGAATAGCTTGTGCTGCTCACATATTCATTCTGCTGCTTGACTTGTTTCTGCTGATTTTTTTAAGACTTGTTCTGCTGATTGACTTTCTACCTGCTGGTCTTAAAAATAGTAGTTGAATAGTTTTTCGTTTTAAATTTCTACTATATGATGTTTGGCGGTCACCACTTGTCTGACTAGGCGGCGTACAAGTTGATTTTCACTCAATTACTTCAACTTACAAGGTTAAAATTGTACCAATCAAATTAAAAGGTTATCTTTTCACACATTGGACACAATTAACCTAATTAATCCCAAATCAACTTTTCATATTTCCCACACATACACCAATATCTTTTGCCTCTACTCTGTTTTTCAACCTAAATTCAGTAATCACCAATGGCGGCCCTCCAGTACAAAGATGATCACAACAGAATCGCTTACTTGGGGAGGGAAAGAGGTTCCGAGGACTTCACAGATATCCTCAGCTATTTGGATCACTCTCCATTAAGGTACGCTTTAACACATGACCCTCCGGTCGTGTTTGACTCATTGGTCAAACAATTTTGGGCAACAGCTACAGTTCGCCCAAATGCTGCTGGGTCTCATGACCTAGTTGCAACTATTGACGGCCGTGAGGTGGTCGTGACTGAGTCGCTAATTAGGGCTCAGTTACAACTTGATGATGCCAATGGCATCTTTGACATGCAAATTGATGATATTTTTGCGGGTATGGGGGCTATTGGGTATCCGACAGATAGAACCCTTACTTTTCTTAAGCACCATTTATCTCCTCAATGGAGATTTCTGGTGCATACAATTTTGCATTGTCTGAGCCCTAAGGCTGGAAGTTGGAATCAATTTCCAAGTTCCATTGCCACAGCCCTTGTTTGTTTATCGACTGGTAGGGTATATAATTTTTCTCGATTTATTTTGGAAGGGATGATTGCGAATGTTAAGACTAAAAAGAATAAATTTTTAATGTACCCAAGGTTTTTACAAATGCTTGTGGCCATCGAGACAGCTGACCGAACCCCTAGACCCACTTCTGGTTTTACTCGAAAACTATTTTCTAATATGAGATTAAAATGGGCGGGTGAGGAAATACCTTTGACACCACCCATGCTTGCCATTGCTGCTGCTGGCGATGCTGCTGATGAGGACAATGCTGCTGCCCATGAAGCTGCTGCTAGTACAGCTGAGGCACACCCTGCACCTCACTCTCCTCCGTTTTCCCCTGTTAGGGAATCATCACCGGAGAGGCAGCCTGAGACAGAATGGGTAGTCCCTAACCCTGTCTCACCTGATACTGATTGGAGACCATGGCCTTCTGTTCCTGCACATTCTCCCATTAGGGATCATACCAATGAGCCTGCGTCTCCACCTACCCCGCCCGATCAGACTGTTGTTTTTGAGGTGCCGTTAGAGTTTGGCCCTGTCCCTAGACCAGCTGGGTATGTGGACCCTGCTACTAGTGACCCGATCTTTTTTGGCCCACAGCCCCGTCCATATGATTTTGTTGACCCTGCTCTTGAGGAACCCGTTATCTTTGGTCCCCCACCTAGGCCTGACAACTATATTGCGCCTGTGGACATTGATAATCTCGTGTCCATGGAAGATGACACCATTCTTGGTGGATTCCATGAGGACTCACCTGCTGGGCCTGCTGATGCTCCTACACCAACAGCCGATGCTGCTGGTAGGGCAGAGGACCCTGTTCTTCTAACAAGTTTATCTGCAAAGATTGACAGGTGTATGGGACGGATAGACTCATTGGAAACTGAGCTGGGAACCTCAAAGAAAATAATGGGGGGAGCTATTTTGACTCTTGTATCTCGAGTAAAGAAGTTGGAGCGAACGGTTAAACAGTTGAGGACAGCACGGTTGGTGGGTGATGCTCCTGCCACAGAAGGGGATGTGGATATTCAGGATGAGGTTGACCTTGAAGGATTATCACGTATGGCATCTGAAGCTATGGGTCACGATCATCCTGCTGTTCCCTCTGAGGATATAGAGGAACGCGAAGAGGAGGAGGTTCCTCTTAGGCGTAAGAGGTCGGTTCATAGACGTGCCAGGACAGCGTTCAATACTTCAGCTTTTGCGCAGTTTCATGCTCCTCTTTCTGCTGATGTACTTTCTCAAGCAGCAGCCTCAGCATCTGCTGGTCCTTCTGGTGTTGCTGAAAAAGGAAAGGCTCCTATGCCTGATTTAGATATTCCTGCTGAATTTGTTGCAGAAGATGCTCAAGCCAGGAAACGTTTCGAAGAAGAACAAGCTAGTGAACGCTTGGTTCAGAGGTTACGGGCTGAGGATTTAGCTCAAGAATACATGCCTAATGTCTCTGAGGAGCGCGCAAAAGAATTAGATGAACTCATGATGCGCATGACAGAAACCGACTGGCTGAATTTGATGATGCAAGTTGGATCAAATCCTGCATTGGCACGCGAGTTATTGGGAGCGGATGTAACTGAGGAAAACTTTGTTGAGCGCATGACTGCTATTAAGGATAAGAAGAAGCGAGCTCTGGCAGATTTACGTTATAGAGCTCTCAAGGGTAAACCGATGCAGCAATCAGAAGTCAACCAAATGATGCGTAACTTGGTTAAGAACCAGTGGTGTGCAGCTCATAATGGTACTATCACGATGAAAGCTGTCAAGGCTATGTCTAAACAACAGTTGATTGAAGAGTACGAGTATATCTGCAGACGTCTTGAAAAGGATCGCTTGTTGAGTGCTCAGTATAATCTATTTCGACCCAAGCCTGTCATTTCTGAGCCTCCCTCTAAAAGACAAAGGGTCGACCGTGATACTTCACAGCCATCGGGTGTTCCTGCTGCTTCCACACATCATGCCGATGATCCTGATTCTGCTGGTGGTGGTAACTTTAACCCTGCTGGTTCGGCTACTCCTATGACTGGTTCTGCTGTTCCTGATACTGCTGGTGGTACATTTGGTACTACTGGTACTGCTTCTACTGTTCCCACTTCAGCAGCAAAGGATTCTGCTGGTTCACACCATGAGCTTGGAATTTCACCATTTGCAGATTCTGCTGATAGTTCTTCCCCGTCACCTGTCTCTACTGATCACATACCAATTGATGTTCTGTTTGAACCCACATCAGGAGGTATTAATGAGTTTTTCTTGGATAGTGATGAGGACGAGCAGATAGGTATGTCTCGCGTTGCTGCTGACCCTGACTCGGATGATGAAGTACTAGCTGAGATTCTCTTTCGGGGTCAGTATATTTCTGGTGCTGGTGTTGTGGTTGTGGACAAACTCCCTGATGATGAGATTGTTGACCCACGGGTAAAGGTTGAAACCATTTCTGAATCTGCCTCTTCTCCTCCTCGGTCTCGTCGTAAACATCGTGGGGTGCGAAGTGATGACTCTTTATGGGATAAACCAGTTGAAGACTTCTTCAGTTCTGAGAGTGAGAGTGATGATGATATGGAGAATTATATTCCCCCTATTCCGTATGGAGCATTTAAAGATTGGGAGATTGTGCGTTGCCCGCTTAGTACCACTTATTATCATGTGTATTATCAGGAGAATCGACGGCAAAAGTCCTTTTTCTACTTGAAACAGTTGCTACCTCATGTCTATCGTGAGGATCTTCTTCTTTTACGTCGACGGATGAATAGGTATTTTCGGCTGAACCCAGATGTGGATGTTGGTTTGGACCTCTGGAGGGATGTCAATCTGTTGTGTCAGTCCCTTCATTCTGATGATGTGGAAGAATTTTTTGGAGAACGACAAGATGGAATGGTTGTGAGCAGCTGGAAGTTGATCCCAGGAGCTCTGTTCATGTCTTGGGACTTAACAAATGGGAATACTGTTATGACATGTTTTGTGAACAATGTCTATCCTATCCGGGCAACAACTGCTTGAACGGAATGTTACGCCACAGCTTCACAGTTCCACACCCTCATACTGTCGGGATTTGTTGTTGCTGGGAAGTTATTCGGACCAGTTCAAGGCTGGCTTACGAAATCCTAATAGTTTCTTGCATCTGCTCCTCTGTAATTTGTTGTCATTATTATAAGTGTTTGTTTTCCATATGTTTCGTTGTTATATTAAAAATAAAAAAAAAGTTGTATCTTAGTTTTTACCTATTAAGTTAGATTACATTTTTGTAGTATAGTGTTGTATAAAGCTTTGTGTTAGTGCTTGCACTCACGACAAATGGTTTTCCAATTCATCCAGCTCACCATGGCTAACAGCCAAGAAAGAGTTTTGCTCACCATTGCAACGCTTTTGGAGAGTTTAACTCAATCCGTTGATAAGCTGTAAGGGTTTTGCTAAAAATTCCTAAATGCCTTCACGTCACCATGTTTCTTGGGTACAAAGAGTGGCTAATTCCCAATAGGGTAACGGCTCTTTGGTAAGAGACCTTCTCAAAATCCATGATAGTTGACAATTTACTCAAAATTGATTGTTATCGACTCACCAAATTACTCTCTGTATATGAAGGAGTTGGCTAGTCCTGACAAACGGCTATACAGTAAAGACTTTTCTCAAAGCCGTTGTTATGGCTGTGACAGTTTGCCAAAAAACTGTTTAGGAGTATTCCAATTCACCCCCTTGATTCACGTTCTGAGAAATTGGACTGGTTGTTGTTACAGCCAGGTTGTTTTTTTTTTTCCACCTAAAGAATCACCTATCCCAAGAGTGAATAGCTATCTTGGTACAGCTTATCAAAATCTCTTATGTTCTGCAATGACTGAAGTTGCCTACATAGAGATGTTGTGCCTTCAATTGATTCTGCTGTTCATCGAGTATCATCTGTGTCCATTTGAGCTGCAAAGTGGCTTCTCTAGTTTCTTTCTGCTGCTTGTGTTGCTGGCAGCTTACTTTATTCCTCGCTGCTCTTTCATCCTCTTGCTTCAAGAGATCTATCTAGAAACTTTGGAATTAACGGAGTCAACACCAACGTTTAGGGAGGATTGTTGGGACAGAATACAAACAACTAAGTGTCGATTCAGCTGTTAAGAGATGTTCGTTTTATCTGCTAGATACATTAAGATCCGTTTCCTAGCTTGATAGTTTCAAGTTACGTTCCTTGCTGATATGTTTTCTAGCTGTCATATTCTCGTTCCTAGCTGACAGAGATAAATCTACGCTGATTGTTATTTATAGACGTAATTAATGTAATTACGAGAATATAGTTAGTAGTTCTAGTATAATCTCATTAAAATAGGAATGAGATAAATTAGTAAGATATTGAAATTGATGAGTATATCGTCTTACGAGATTTTATTTTTCATGTTGACCAATTTAGGGTTTCTGTCACTATAAAAAAAAGAAGACCTTTAGCATTAGGATTTGACACGTGATTGCAAATAAGAAAAACAATTTGTTTACAATAGAAAGATCCATAGAGGATCGTTGTTCATATAGTTGTTCTTCTTTATTGAATTGTTTAGTTTCCGCCTAAACATTTGCTAGAGTCTCTCACGTATGTGCTTGTGATTACATAAGTACCATACAACCACAAAGGCTAGAAGATCTATCTAGTACCAGATCCTAACATAAACTCTATGGATTCACTCAACATTTTGTTGACGTTTTAGCATGTTTATCTCAGGTATATGCTTGCTAGCTTGGATGGGACGGAGCATGGATATCGAAGGACGTAGACTTGGTGAACTTTGTACATACGATAAAATGTTTTCAAAGAAACTTAGTCATGTTGTGGCTTATTTAGAAACGAGTTTTCATAAAGTTTATTGGGACCTTGCAACTCTGATCTTTTTAATAAATATTAAATGTAATCTTTGTTAGTAAATATTTCTTTTAAAGAAATTTACCGTGACTCATGAGCTTGTATTATGAAGTAGCACCCCAATGTTCTATTCCGCTGCGTTGTAAATTTGGGGTGTTATATTCAGCCATGAAATTCCCCCTCAAACAACACCTTCACCACTTCATTTATGCCATTCAATAATAATCTTGTGGTTGGAATCATCATCCAAAACCCTATGCAAAATTTCATGCTATGAATCCAAGAAACAAAGGAGTTGTTCAAAAATCTTTTGAAAGAAGTTCTATAGGCTGAAGTTATAAGCTATTGGAGAGTGTTTGATCATCCTAAAAATCACCAAGGAGTGGTATGTTTTGTTCTTGTTGTGGTTCAATCCTAAGCCACACCTAAGGGGGTGTTTGTTTTCTTTGATTTCCTCCATTTTTGTTAAGTAAGTCCTAATCACTTTGTTCCTATTTTATTTTTACAATTAACCTTATTATTTTCATGATTGATTTCTAGGTTTGATGAGTTTTTGTGTTTGTGAGGGGTTCATGATGATTGGTATGGCATTAGGATGATTTTAGGGAGTTAGAATCACTAGTTGGATTGTTGGATTGAAAGTTGTTGATGCATTGAAATTGGGACAGCAGGTTATTGTGTTGAGGTCAAAATATTTTTGGCCTAAGGTCTATGGTTTTATGACTTGATTGGGTATATAATTTTCTAAGATATAAGTGGCGAGTTAGAGGGAGTGGTAACTCATCCGGATGACCAAGTTATGGCTAAATTAGTGAAACTAGTCAAAAAGTACGACTTGCAGATAGTTTGGGTCTCAATGGTAATTTTTTGGCTTAAGGAATACTGGTTATTTATATAGCCGACTAGTTAAATGTCTCAGGTCCTAGTGGTGAGTTGTACAGAGCACCAACTATTCCGGATGGTCGAGATACGACCAAAACCATGGAAACAAACTTAGGGTGTACCCAGAAATTACTAGACAGATTGTTTGGCTTGTAACAAATAATTTTTAAACTAAAGACTATTGGGTTTTTACATGGGTGAAGGGTAAACATATGAGGACCATGTGATTCTTTGGATAGAGCCTTAATCATGCCGGATGAATGAGTTACGACCAAAATGGCAAAACTAACTAGAAATTGTACCTAGATTTTCAAATGAAATTATGTCCAGATGTTTTCATTTTAAGTACCTCATTTTTCAAGCCAAACATGTAGTAATTAGGTAAACTTAGACATGGTCTTTCGTTTCGGCTCAAACGGAGTTATAAAATGGGAATTATGCTAAAAACGGTAGAACGGAAAAACGTTTTAAATAATCAGATTTGGCACATGAGGGCATATTGGTCATTCCACTTAGGTTCTTGATATATTAAAGTTTTTGCTTAATAACATCAGTAAAATAGGTTCATTAATCTTGATTGAGGCAAAACCCGTTCGTTTATACCTATTACAAATTTTAAGATACAAGTCCATTAAGTCGGCGTAAGTGCATAATTGTATAGTGTCGAATTGCTTTAAACGGTTTAATGAGTATAACGAATTTTATAAAATGGGTAAATAAGTGGTATAAGTGGGTTTATACTTGAAGGTATATTATTTCAGGTCCTAAAGGTATATTTTGATCAATCTCATTTGGATAAATGTAATTAGAACGCCATATCATGATCACGATTTCTTTATTGTATCTTTTGGTTGTTTTCGTCGTGTGCGTTTTATTTCTTTATACTAAGTCACCGTTCTTTCTAGGTGATACTTAGGCGACTGTGGTCCCACGCCATCCTTGATCTAACTTCAGTACTTACTACTCTTATCCACGGTGAATTCATAGCCCCACCTTTTCTCTTTCAATGGTTTTCATAAACTATTTTTGGGGTGAGAATACATGCTCATTTACTAAGAAAATTTATTAATTTCTACTAATTAAACGTTACATGACTAATTTTACTAAAGCTTTTACTTGCTTACTACATGACTTTTAATACATGGTTGTTTACTCATGAATTTACTAAAGCTTGATTTGCTTACTACATGATTTGAGATCACTGAATTCTTATATATGAAAACTGAGAGTTTTAAACATATTGCTTGTTTTACATTGGACACAAGTGTTTTTCAATTGTATGTTATTCCAGATCATATTATTGCCTAAGTACCCTTTGCCATTAAGTCCATTTTTCTATCATGAACTGTTAATTACTAGTGTAATAAACGCGAGTGTTGTGGATAGATCTATCGGGATTGACAATCCCCGTCTGGGCTGTGGTTTCTAGATAACCATTGACGCATTTAACATTTGAGGTATTTCATAGCATGTTTGGCAGCATCTGTATCTGTTTTGAGGCACGAACCTCGTGTATTAGTTTGATTACATTTCATTACATGTTAAGGTTCGGTGTCATGAGCTTAGTGAAATAATATATATTTCTTTTAGACTTGGTGAATTTGTTTCTCTTGTCTACATTACTTTAGTCTTGTGGTTCACTACTGAACATTACTTGATTTATTGAATCACTACTTGGACTTCAGAACTAATACTTTTAAATGTTGTAACGCTTCTTTTCTTACTGAAATATTTATTGAATTATTTCAATACTACTTTTACTTAAACCTATGAATTCACCAACATTATTGTTGACGTTTTTGCATGTATTTTCTTAGGTTATTATATTGCTAGCTGAGCATTAGGAGCATTCAAGTCGCGCGGATATCAAAACTTTAAAGACTTGGTTTTTTTCACATTTGATAGCCATTTATCTTTAAATATACAATTGAGTCATGTTTGAACGCTTATAACTTTTGTTAAAAGGAAATTATTGGGACCTGTGTAACTCTGATATTTTATCAAATCAAATGCCACATTTATTAAACGTATATTTTGAGGTCGTTTTGTGTAACTTGTATGTATGAACTATGAAGTAGCACCCCAAGTGGTATTCAACTGCGTTGTTGTGATTTTTAGGGGTGTTACAACTTGAACGAATTTGATATGACCAGGGTTGATGAAAATGGTAACTTTGTGGAAGATATAAAATAACTTTCAATAAAGACGCATATTGAATGTGAGATCTTCATTCAGAAATTACTAAACAAAGTAAGACAATTTACCAAAATCATCAAACCAAACTAGTAAGACAAGAAGGGAAATGAAATCTCATCAGCGGTATAGTTCTAATTTATCATTTCTTTACCCCTTAGCAAATTTACGCCCTCATGGTGTTCACTGCTACTCTCACTCGCATTTGATTTAAAGTGAGGGAGGAACACCCTATTACTTCGTAAATAAGGGTGGATTCAAGCTAGTGACTCGAACAAAATCAAGCGCTTCGTGGGAGGCACCTCATGCATATCATTAATTTTATGTTTTGCTTTATTTCATTTTTGCATATTAGTTGGTTTGTATGTTTCTTACCTAGTTTTGTAGGTTCTCACAACAAGGAAATGGAATCTGAGGTCACATCAACTCGGATTCATGTGGGAAAAATGTTTCTGTTTGGACGTAACCACTCCAGTTACGCCGTAACAGATGTAGTTACAACGTAATCCTCTCTATGATTACGCCGTAACTTGTTTAAACCAAAATTGTAAAATATTTTTCCACATGGTTACAGCGTAACTCATTCCTTGATTACGTTGTAACCCATTCCTAAAAACCTTAATTTTGTTTGAAACGTTTACAATACCTTGTATAATTAAATTAACTTTATGGGTATGTTTCCTGGAAACCCTCACGAGACTTCACTCATCCCCTTAGGCCACCAATTGGTTTAAAAGGCTTGTTGCATACACTAAATGCAACCGTGATTCCTACGAAAGTGAGTTAGGTTTCTTGTATATTTTTTGTGAATGTTTATTGCATTTAGGTTTGTTTAGTGAGTTTAGGGGAAACGAGGTTGCTCAGGAGGCGTTTGACATGAATTTATCCTTTACCTCCATCATTTGAAGTTTAGAGCAATGCTAAGGGGAGTCTCTTGTTCCAATTCTACTCTTATTTTTGATTTTTCATTTCTTTTATTGTACAATAGGGACATTGTAAAAACTAAGTGGGGGGATGGGAGTAGAATTACCACTTGACCTATATTTGCCTTAGATTTTCTAGTTTTCTTTTAAAAATGGTGCAGATTTTTAAACAAATTTGACATGTTTTTCTTACTGAACTAGATTAAATCTTTGTCGAATGCACATTAACCCTTTATTTCTATTGGTGAGGTTAAGCCTGATGATTCTATTTTCATCCATTATACAAAAATCCACCAAAAATATGAGTGTGCCAGTAGTATTATAGACTTAAAAACTTGGCTTGTACATCATTTCGAGACCTAATTGATTAGCAGGAATAGATGGTTCAAGAAGGCAACATTTAGGATTTAACCTAAATAGCCTATATGTGTTATATTGTGTGCGTTTATTGAACTTGTTACACTGACTTGTCAGACCCCGTAATAAAGCTTTATGCCGCATTCATTTTTAGTACAAGATACCCCTAGATTACCCTCTTTAGCCAATCTCTTGTTTTAACCCAATATCGTATGTTTCGTACACCATTTCGCCTTAGCCTTCCCTGTAGTCCTTATTTTCTTTATGTTGAATACTTTGGCTACTTAAGTCCATGGTTCAGGTGAATGGGTTCGGAAATTTTAGACGTTCGTGAAAGACTTATCCTTATTGATATATGAAGACCCCCTGTATCATCACTTTTGATATTGTTCATCTCAAGTGGGGGGATGTATATATTGTATTACTATATGCTACAGAGGTGTCGTGAAAAAAATGTATGAATAAACTCCTATAGCATATATGCTGGTTAGGTGTTATAAAACCAACAAGTTTTCAAGATTTAGAGATGGTGCAACTATAAGCTATTTGTTGATTTTGAATGTTGGGCTAGTGAGACCTGCTTCACCAATAATAAGCAGGATTACATCACTACATATACCACTAGCCCATTATAGATATGAAGATCAGATTTTTGCGCTTGGACACTTGAATTATGGGTGGACAGTAGCCAATAATGACAACTTTAGATTATATATGACTATTTGTTTTGTGTTTTTATTTAACAACAATTATATATCCCATGTGTATCCTAACCTTTTATGATTCTTGCCTTTAGCCTGCTCAAGTTAAGGAAAGAGCAATCACATGTGTCTTCTCTATGGATTTGGACAAGCATGCGTAGTATTATCGCCTTTTCTGGATCAGTGGTATCAGAAAGTGTCAATTACATGTTCAAACATGTGTGTATCACCCATGTTGCCTTTAAGAACCATTTAGACCCTAACTTTAATTGGTGTAGATTTGTGTACTTTCCAATCTTATGATAGAATACATGCTATGACTGTGCAGTTAAGCGATCACCCCAAAAATGAAACACTTAGACAAGTTTACGAGTTAAGTGATTTTGATCCCCTTTTGTGAGGTGTTCGGCTTTGATGTTTTCTAGCATAAGTAAATTATGGATTCAATTCTCTGAGTTAAATTGGGGAAATCTTTTTATGAATTATTCTAACAGGGCTACTTGAGGGCAAGTAAAAGTCAAGTGGGGGATATTTGATAACATCAAATAGTTAATACTTTTGGGTATCAAAATCCCTATCAAAATGCTTGTAAATATCTCATAAATGCCTGAAAATGATACTTAATCACTAATTTATTGTTTACAGGAAGGAAACGAGCATTTAAGCAAGAAACACGGGATTTGGGCAGAAAAACGAGCAAAGTTAGATTCTCGAGACTTGTTACGGCATAACAACCCCGTAGGAGTTACGCCGTAACCCAATTAAGGCAACAATGGCCATCACAACAATTATGGTGTAATTTCTTAGTAACCCTTACGCCGTAATCTGCCACGTATGAAGACTGATGACGTATCCTAGTCACCATTATGGCGTAACATGTACGTTTGAGTTACGTCGTAACAGTTTTAAGCCTACAAAAAGGAAGCCCACATCAGCATGATTACGGTGTAACCATACACAAGGTTTACGCCGTAACAAGTTCGAATATTATAAATAGAGCCCTCATTCTGCATATTCGACATCAACCCTTCTACCACAGTATCAAGGGGCGAACTAAGCTTCTATAGGTTGAATAAATCTATCTAAAGTCCGAGGGATAAGTCACTTAACTTACTTTTATATTTAATCATTCATACACGAGTACTGTAGGGATTATGAGTTGTCAATCAATGAATTCCTCTATTACTTCTTACTGTTTTGTTACTATGAGTGGCTAAGCACTTCTAGTGCTGGCTTAGTTATGTAATTTCTAATGTTATGATTGTTGTTTCCTGTTCAATTATCATTTTGGTATATATCCTTATAGCCTGCCATTAATCCTTGCGTTTTGGTAGTATTGGAAGGTAGTTTTGATCTTGTTAGCTCTTTTATTAGGCGAACCGCTGAACTTAGGATTAGCGAGGTACTAGGATAAGTTGAAATCTATCCCTAGTGTAGGAATCGACCCAATTACTGGCTTAATTACTCTAAATACTTTAGAAAATGCATGAACTCTTTCAGAGAGGGTTAATAATCTATCTAGGTTATAGACGTGTCTTTTGGATAGTCGGTACTTAATAGTTCCAACCAGGATACCTTAATATCATGACTTTCTTGAAATAGGGATCCTAGGGAGTATAGGACAGACCACAAATGTCAATTCGGATCTATTGATATTAAAACACTAATAAAACGTTACTTAGACATTGCACTAGGAAACATGTCATCAATAGTAATAATGAAATATCTAGGTTAACACATTTTTCTCCCTATAGTCTTCTTCTCAATTTACTTTTACGCATTTTTCCCTGTCATAATTCTTAAAATAATTCAAACCATTTTTTAAACCTGTGACATTTCAAATTATAACTAATCTAAACTTAGCTCTTGGGACGATCTCAGATTTACCAATCCTACATGACACACGGCCAGGTTCTCTGCCCGTTAGTGCGTGTAGACATCGGTGAACGAGTTTTATAAATTTAAAACTTGTAAAAATTTATTTAACATATAAAATGCATTAGTTGGTTTAGTTCATAATGCATGGCTGTTGTCCAACATTCATCCTTAATTGCTTCTTCTAAACTCTTAGGCTCTAGGGTTGATACGAAGGCAAATAAATTATTTTAAATTTGTAACCTAAGTGTTATTTGATTCAAACCACCTATGACTCGATCTATTGAATGGTCACTTGTTTCCTTTACGCTTTCTAACCTAGGATCTATTTCTTCTAGGTTGTCTATGGCTAGTTTGCTTACCTTAGGGGCTTGTGATTGATCATCTTTTATTTTATCATTTATTGTCTCTGGTATGTTTTCTTATATCGGATGATTCCTTAACTTTCAAAGTTTTCTTATGAAATATTATGTATGCTTTTGTGGTTTGAGAATATCCTAAAAAGTTTCCGTTGTAAGATTTAGACTCATGTGCGATGTTGGTTCCTATTTGACATCTACAACCAAAGACTCTAAAATAAGCTAAGGATGGCTTTTTACCCTTGGGAATTTCATATGGTGTTTTGTTTAAACTTTTTCTAACATGTGTTATATTTCGAATGTAGATTGCGGTATTGAAGGTGTAACACCAAAACTTTTGTGGAATGGATTGCTTGCTAATCATTGCATGACACATCTCTTGTAACGAGTGGTTTATCCTTTCAACAATCTCATTATTTTTAGAAGTGCGAGGAGCTACAAAATTATGAGAGATTCCATGTTTTTCACAAAAGTCCCCAAATTGCACATTATTTGTAAATTCACTACCATGATTTGCTTGGACCAACACAATTTAGCAATCAAGTAGGTTTTGCATTATTTTTCTCAAGGCTTTAAATTTTTCAAAAGCTTCATTTTCATATTTTAAAAATTATGTCCAGGTATATCTTGAGTAGTCATCAATCAAAATTAAAGTGTAAGAGTTTCCTCCGTGACTTTTGGTGGTTGATGAACTGGTTGATGGACCAAGAAAGTTAATGTAAACAATATCTAAAACTCTTTTACTTGACACTTTGTTTTAAGATTTATGGTTAGCGTGGGCTTGAGTTTTAGTTTTGCATATTTCGCAAGAATGATTACTAAATTCTATCAAAGGTAGGTTTCTCATAGGCCCTTTTGAAACAGGGTTTTAGATTACCCTTATGTCTATATGTCCTAGTATACGATGCCAAAAAGTTGAATGATCTATTATGGATGCAAGACAAAAGATGTTCTTCGTGATGATCATGTTGCAAGCATTAGCTAAACTATTATTATCAATCCAATGCGTTGTTCTACCAAGACTTAAAGAGGACTTACCTTCACTGATATTATTATGGTATGTATGGGGTTTAATAATTATGCTTTATTGAAGTGCAACCTCATTGTTTGTGATATAGACATTCTAAGAATCTACTTAAGGATGATGATTTTGATGTGCCTAAAAAACAAACATGAAACTCAAACTCTCAGTCCCCATTGTATTTTGGGTCCATTGAGGTTAGCATAAAAAATTTCCAACTTATACATTCTTGGGTCTTGAAGCAAGATACTTATTGTCACTAGACCGAACTTTGAGATCATTGGTAAGGAGATATTTTGATAATGAGGCTCATTTATATGATGAAAATTTGTTTTACGAAAATTTTGGTTTGGGTAAGAGTTGTCTCTCTTATAAAAGGAATTATGATCTTGATCATGATGTGGTTTGTAATGACAATGATTTCTTCTTTGAGATGGTGGTCGAGGTTTTTAAAGGGGATTTTTTATTATAGAAAGACTTAGGTTTGGATTTGTTGAATGAGCTCAACGTATTTTATGAAATTGGGTTGTAAAATTTTTCATGGTCCCTTTACTTAGAATAGGAATTTTAAGGCCATAAGAGTTGTTACCATTTGTTTGAGGAACTATAGGCTTAGAGTAATAATTAATCAAGTTATCTTTATCGAGTGGTACTATTTGACTTGATATGTCATCCGAAGCATTTTTATTCTTTTTGAATGTTGAGAAGTTAGTAGTTTTGTTTGAAACTTAGACATATCATTTTTCAAAGAGGTAACCACATGTATGAGTTTTTAACAACTCGAGCATGGTTCAATTACCTCTTTGATTTTGATATCATTAGTTGTTTTGATTTTAATCTCAAGTTCATTTGCTTTATTGATGAGTTTATTTGTTTCTTCTTGTAAAATTCATTTTTCTTTTAATAAAGCCTTAATTTTTTTATAAAATCCTCGTTTAACTTTGTGAGTTCAAAATTATCATGATCTAGGTTTTCTATACTTAAAGCTTTATTTGAACATGAGAGATTTAGATGTACCTTCTGAGATCCGACTACCATAAGACATGTTACTTCATGATCATCTTCATTGCTCTCATTCCAGGAGTCTTCAATAGTGATCTTTGGATCTTCTTTGTGGTGACGTTCATGATGACTTGTGTATCTTCCCAAAGACTTACGGTTCTCTTGAGCCATGGATCTTTACTGAACCTTTTCAAAAACCAGAGTAAGGATGTCGAATTCTTGAAAAGGAAAATTTAAACTTAAAGCGACTTCTCGGGAAGGCTTTAATGCTTAAAAACTTGAGTAAACTACTCTGTTACCAATTGTAGAACCGTAGAAGGGGGGGTCAATATGGTTTTTTGACTTCTTCAAAGTTTAACAAACTTTAAGTCTTTAAGAAACCGAGAGAGACCACGATGTATACTGGTTCGAGAAGGGGGTTTAGACCTTCGGTATGTCCAGTTGCGAATCCACAACTCCGATACTATACTAGTATAATATTTATGGTGGATGATAACCTTTGAAACTAGCCTTTTTGTATATATAAATTATAATAAATATAATAAATATATAAGGATAATTTCAAGATTATAATTCAATTATAGTATAGTATACGTAAGTATTCCGAAAGATTCAAAGAAAATTCCTTTTGACCAAAGGAAAAATCAAAAATCCCCCGGGTCGTTCTCCCGTCGAGGTGCGAATTGAAAATCGAGAACGTTCGTGATCGCGCGTTTGAATGGATTAAGTGTTTTTGGAATTGGGATTACTAATTTATACTATTAAAAAGAAAAAACGAATATGGGAAACCTAAAAACGAAAGCTAAAAGCGATTTAAACTTAAAAATGAGAACGGGGTCCGAAACCCGTTCTTTAAAAAACAAAATTTTGAAATTTTAACCCTACGAGTGTAATTTTATTTTTCCTAGGTGCAAAATGATAAAAGAAAATTTTGAAAAAAAGAATTATATTTTTTTGACTTTTTAATAATTTATTATGAATTAAAAACTGTTTTAAAAAGAAAAATGATTAAAAATAGTAAATGATTTTGGAAAAAAAAGAAAAAATACAGAAAAGTAGTTTAAGACATGTTGGATTTAAGAAAAATAAAAGCTTTGAAAGTTGGCTTAAAATAAGCCGAAAATAAGCTAAACTTGGCTAAAAGACTAAAAGGGAAAATGTGTATATAAATTAAATGTTGAGTAGGGCTAACAGATAGCCCTGCTGGTGTCGTTGGTGAGTGTGTGTTTGTGTGGCACGACTATGTGCTAAGGGGGAGGTCCAGGGTTCGAATCCTTGGCCTCCTTTTTTGGAAAATATATTTTTTTCTTTTTTTAAAAAAACTTATAAAACAGACAAAATTAAGCTACTTTAAAAAAGACAAATTTTTTGTAACTTAAAAATAAGCTAAGAAAAAGGCAGTTTGCCTATTTTTATATACTAAGTCTATTATAAGCTAATTGTTAAGGCTATTTAGTGACAAATAAGCTAATGAACAGGCAGAATAAGCAACCACAGACTTAATCTTAAACCTAATAAGCAAATAAAAACTAAAATAAGCTAAGGTTATAAGCAGAAAAGCAAAAAGAATCAAATAAGCCAAGAGACACAAACTGGTAAACCTAACAGCCAAAGGGGTACTCTTTGGGCTTAATTTTAAGCCCAAAGATAGATCCTTATGGCTTAATGGGGTATACCCCTAAAAAGCTGATACAATAAGCTATCTAAAAATGCAAAGAAAAGAGAATTTGAAATACAAATAAGCTAGGATAAAGGCTTGGAAAACATCTGATTAAAAGACTATGCTACTTTTTTTTGGTTTTCTCAAACTGCCAAATGGCTAAAAGCAGGCCTACAAATAAGCTATAAAATAAGCTCCAAATTAAAAATAAAGTCAAAACAGATTGAGACTATCCCCTAATGAGCTTGTGCTTAAATTTTCATAAGCTAAAAACACTTTTCACTAGCTAAATTTTGAATTTGAAAAAGGGGGTTTAAAAGAAAAGGAAACTTAACAAAAACTTGACAGATTTAGATTAAACCAAGGTAAACCAAAAGACAATTAAACTAATGTACTAAGATACTAAAAAGAACACTACAACAAGACTAAAAACCTGGCTTTAAAGCCCTTAATCAAATAAGCACTTCACAACTGTTTTGAATCAACAGATTCAAAGGACCATTTAGAAAAACCTTAAATCCAACCTTAAGACTTTAAAACTTGGAAAATTAAACCAAAAACAACTCACAAAGGCTTGTCAAAGTTCATCAAATGACCCAAAAGGTTTTTTAAACTGTTTTGACCCGTTTTGACCCCTTGACCCAAACAGTCCTTTTAGATTTCAAAGCTATTTTTAACACTGATTTTAGGAGTTTTAAGCCAAGAAACTTAAAGACAGATGACAATAGTACAATATTAAGCAAAAATAAATACAATGCACACAACAATAAGCACTAAATAAGCAAATAGGTAAATAAGCAGTTACAAGGTAAATAAGGCAGATTTGAACCAAGACTTAAATAAAAGACATGTAAATCATAAAAAAGCATAAACAAGTAACAAGAAGCATAAATAAGCAACAAAAAAGCAGGATTAACCAGAAATAAGCAAATGAATAGTAAAATAAGGAAAAATGGAAAAAGAGAGCTTACAAGAGGTCCAAGCTTATGGCAAGACAATAAACTTTCAAAAAGCTTATAAACCAACCCTAATGCTTCACATGAAGCTCTAAACCAAGGCCATCCCTTATAAACCTTGCTCCTTTTGATTTGACAGATTCTTGATATTTTTGGATTTTTGAGTTTTTTGATAGAAAATGAAAATGAGCTTTTATATGAGCTTCTAATCACTTAAAAGCTTATATAAGAGCTTAAACTAGGTATTTAAAAGACAAGAAGCTTAAATGACAAGTATTTAAGAAAAGCTTTAAAATTGCATAAAATTAATTTGCAAGTATTAAAAGACAGAAATTAAAATGACAAGTTAATTTAAATGACAGTGTATTAAAATGACAGTATTAAAATGGTACAAATTAAGGTTTACAAGATTTTGGCTTCTAAACACAAAAATTCGACAAAGGAACTATAAATTACAATAGTCCTATATATACTAAAACTAAGTCTTGACCTCTTCTTGCTGTGCTTCTTTAGTGAGAGGCTTCAAAGCTTGTGTTTGTTATGTGAGTGAGATCCTTAGTCAATCTTAGCCATTGAATTTTTCTTGGTGCCCACTCCATGATCACAGCCAATGATATTTATGTCCAATAAGGGGTTAAGGGATTGCCAAGGTGTCACTTGTAGTGTAGTGAGGTGGGGATGGATGGGAAAGAGATGGTTTTGTAGTTTTGTGAACAGTAAACGAGGTTCAGGGTGGGTTGAGAGTGACAGGGGTTTGGCGGGAAGATTGGGTTTGAGGTTAACAGGTAAAAAGTTTTGGCAGTTGGCATGAATGGCCCTTGATTTTGATATGAGAGTTTACATGTGTCGTCCTTGTGGTGATATGAACTTTTAAGACTTGGCAGGAATAGTCCTCCATTGTATATCTTGTAATTGCAACAATAGTCCTTTATGGACTAACGAAAGCAAGGGTTAAGGGTTTTGGGACTTAACTCTGTTAAGTGATTTGGGCCATTTATATTGTCATTGGGCCGGTTTGTATAAATAAAGAAGTAATGGGCTTTTGGTCTTTATAATGTATAAATGGGTTGATCTGGCCCATTAGATGGGTACGGGTGGGCCCATTTAACATATTATTGTTTTCGGCTTTGACTTTGACTTTTTGGTCTTTGACTTCGATTTTGACTTTGTCTTTTCACGCTCTTCCATTCCGTGCTCGGTTTTGTCCGTTTTTGCTTAATTTTTCGTCCTTTTCTCGGATATTCATTTCCTGCACAATATAAATGAAAACATACAAATACAATGTATTTTTGGTACGTTTTTGGTCATTTAAGTCTGGTTTTAAAGGTCAAAGGTATGTGTATTTAGGCACATACCAGTGGACTACAAACCGTATTACAATTTAACTCCACCGACTTTTAACAAAGCTCGGCGCTCACACAGAAGAGTTACTACCTATGATATTCCGCCCTCAGAATCCACCTCTAAGAACTCGTGATTCGACTTAACCTATAAACCTAAAAGCCTTCCCCTTGGAAGCTTATCAAACCCCAACTAGATCCCCAATGATCTAGGCTTGATCACATGGATACAATACTTACCTTACAACTCGATTAGATTAAAGATAGATTAATGAATCAAGTCCTAACCTAACCTAGAGACTCGGCTCTAATAAAAAGGGTTTGAGATAGAAGACCCTCGAAAAACACACAAGTGTGGATTAAGCATTTGTGTGGCTCTCTTACAAAGATGTGTGTTCTTCAATAGATGATAGAGGAGAAGATTAAGAGCACTTGATGTTAGACTTAGAGGATTAGAGAAGAGAAAAGAGAGGAAAGAATGTTTGCAAGAGGTGAGGAATACAAAGGCTAAGTAGGGGTATTTATAGGCCAAAAACCTAAAAGTAGGTAAATGTAATTCGCGTGTGGCGCGCTGGCCACGCGCTCCGAACCTATTTTTTTAGGTTTTTAGCTTTTTAACTACCCGCTCTTGTTAAACCCCTAATTGTACTTCACGCTATGTCCTTTCAGTCATTCTTATACTCAAGGTCAATCAACTCAAATAGCCATTTGATAAAAGCGTTGTAAAGTATTAAAAGTATTTTGCTTATCCAATAAAGTAAAAAGAGAAAAGAATTATCGGAAAGGGGTAGTTTGGGTATTCCTTAAAGTCTAACTAGCTTAGTTGGGATCCAACTAAAGATTTGAAATAGCTAGTTATGGTACAAGAGAATTTTCTTGGAATATTTTTTGCTTTGAGAGAAAAGGGGGAAGAATTTGAAATTTAAATTTCAAATCTTTTAAACACATATTGGATAAGGATGAATGAGTTTTGTATGAGTTGTCATGATGTGACATGATGTGATGGAAAGGAGCCTCTTGATCTTGTTTGAAATGGAGGGCGATGATGTGAAGAGTACACTTGGTTAAGTGGCATGATCAAGGGTGATAAGAAGGGTATGTTTGTTTTGTGAGAGAGAAGTGTATGTTTGTGAGGGTAAGTATGTTTTCTGAGTTCAATCTAATGGTTGAGAATAGAATGAGAGAGTTTGGATTGATGAGGTGGCTTGATCAAGGATAGAGGTAAAAGTGTGTTTGTTGTGTTTGTTTGAGAAGCAATCCAAGGGTTGAGATGAGAAGAGTGTGGGAACTTAGATTGATGACATGTCTTGATCAATTGTGAAGATGAAAGAGTGTGTGAAATTTGAATTAATTGGATAAGAAGGTGAATAGTGAATATGTGGTGGAGAATATTTTGATAAAATATGGAATATCCTTGGTAGGGAATGTAGGGAACATAGAAGTACAACAAGTACAAGGAATGTACATTGTGTAAGGGAATCTGAGTTGGCATTGTTGAAGATAAGATTTGGGGTTTATTTGATAAAGGTTTATATGTATGAAGGTTTGAAGATGAAGATGAAGATAAGGATGAAGAATGAAATCAAAGGATTGATTTGGGTTAATAATCACATTTCTAATAAGAGAGAAAAGAGTGGGCATATGTGATTATGAGATTGTTTAGGAAGAAGATGTTTAGAGTGTGTGTGGAAGACATAAAATCACTTGTTGGGTAAGAAGGATAAGCAAGTGATTAGAAAGAGTAGGTTGTAAAGAAGGAGTGTGGACTTGTACATGTGAGGCATACGTATGAGTTTGTAAAACATTTATATGTGTAAGGAAGTGAGAAAAGTCAAAGTATGATTAACTTTCAAATACCACAAACTTAATTAGTCATTTAGACTTTAATCCATGATAATCAACAATGGATTTGATCACTAATCGTCTTGATGCAAACAAGCTAAGTGCTTTGCATCTTAAGTAAAGCATATCCTATAACGGGAAATGATGCGTTTACGCAAAGTGACCTTTGACTTGGTTTGACCAATAAGGGAGTAAAACCCGTTATGTTATTAAGAACAACGTAAATCTCGGCCTTGGCTAGAGGCATTTTGATAAAAGATTTAAGTTGGCGTTTTATAGAAAAATGAAAGGATTCATTTTTTCTCCTCTCTAAGTCTATACCTCATTTGGAGTGTTCTCAAATGCTCAAATATCATGTACATACCTTTATTGAAGTTTCCACATGTGTCGGGTAAGAGGAAAGCCAACAATTGTAAAATCTGTAAAACAGACTTCGCGTGTGGTGCGCTGGCCATGCGCTGACGCGTGCCCAACTCGCCAGACGTAAAAGTTCGGTTTTACAGATTTTGGCTATTGTTTGTGATTTTTCGTTTTGAAAAGGTTTATTTGTCATCGCTAAAACATAAAGGAGATTCTAATCAATGTTGCACCAACAAAGATGTTTGATGAATTATGTCATTCCTCAGAAAGTGTAGAAAACTTATGACTAATAAATGAAGTTCTATTATCACTCCTAAACACTTTGACAATTCTTTTAAATTGACACTTAATCAGATTAAAGAAAGCATAAATGCAATCAAACACGTCATCCTTAGTTTTTAACATATACACCCACACAGCCCTGGTAAAGTCATCAACAATTGTCAAAAGATACCTATATCATTCATTACTAACTACCTTGTAAGGCCCCCAATGATCCAGGTGCACAAGTTCAGCAAGAAATTTAGACTTGTGCTCACTCAATGGAAATGGCTCTCTAGTTTGTTTTGCTTTTTGACAAATTTCACAAGGTTGTAAATCACAATTGTTTTCAAAACCAATTTCATTTTTAAAAACAGACAAGACTTAGTCAGAGAAGTCTGCAATGCCTAATATTTTTAGAAGAATTAGAAAAAACTTTATTATTTCTAAACTAAGTACCTTGATATCTATCAAAGTAATATAAACCACCCACTTGTTTACCAATCCTCATAACTTTCACATCCATTCTATCCTGAGACAACACAAAACCTTTTGACTCATCAAATCCCACAATAAATTTGTTGTCTCTAGCCACCTTACAAACAGAAACAAGAGTAACACAATATTCTGGAACAACCAAAATATCATATACAGTTAAGAAATAGGTTAAGACCAAATTTCCTATCTTAGTAATTAAGGCTTTTATTTCATTAGGATGAGAAACTTTAATCTTAAGATAAGAAATATCAATAACATTAACTAAGTCCTTATCAGTATATGTTAAGTATTGATTAGCTCCAGAATAAAAAATAATACCAGTTTGCTCAAAATCAAAATTGCTATTACTGTTAGAACAAAATAATTTGTCAAAATTTTGATTGAAAAAATTATTGTTAATTAAAACAATACATGCCATATTGGCATGTACCCCTTTTCCAGTATCATTAAAAGAATTCTCCTTAATCAAAGAAATGAGTTTTGAAATATGTTCATCAGAAGAAGAAGACGTTAAAATAGAGCCAACAGAATTATAGATATTCATAAACCTTCTATTAAAGTTTTGAGCATTTTGATTATTATTAGAAGAATTGTTCCATTTTCTCAAAATCAGCAAGATATCCAATCAGCTTAAAACATCTATCAATAGTATGACCATTAAACTCACAATGCTCATAAACCAAGATAGGTCCACCAGTAGTCCTTCTATTTCCATATTGTTAGGTCTGGCACATTATTTGGTCTAGAGGAATTCCTAAAGGTTTGAGACCTTTGAGAATTACCCCTACTATTAACACTAGAGTTAAACATAAAGGACTGAGACCTCTGAGATATTCAAGCCCCTAAACCAGTGACAATAGCTCTGTGAGACTCCTCACTATAAATAAGAGCATATGCACCCTTAGAATCAGGAAAAGGCTCTCTAGCTAAAATATTACTTCTCAATTACATATTAGAATCATCTAATCCCATTAAAAACTGCATTAATTTCATAAGTTGATTACGCACCTAGGTAACTTAACCAAAGCATCAAACTATTTCTACATATTACTCAACTTATTAAAATATTCAGCAATAGGAGCCCCATTGAGATAAAGAGTTAATTATATGGTGTAAGTTAAAAGTAACAGACCCATCAACCCTATCAAATGTTTCTTTTAATTAATTCCAAACTTTAAAAGCCCTTTTAGAAAAGATTTAACCCAGAAAGAGTTCCTCATAAATAGAGTATAAAATCCAACCCAGAATAACTGGATTAACTTTGTCCCTTTGTCTACCCAGAACCTCATCAGTATTAGACATTCTACATGTATTATCAATAAACCCAAATTTATTTCTACCTTCTAAAGCAATAAGCATATCACAAGATAACACGTTATAATTCTTAGTTCCTTTTAACTTAATAGAAACAAAAATAATAGTAGAAGAGTCATTAGGGTTAGGGGTGTTCAATGTTTGGTTTGACACCGAACAAACCGAGGAATAAACCAGACCAAAACAGAATAAAACCGGATTGAAAATTAATTGGTGTATGGTTTGGTTTGAAACCGAACCGAAGTATTTAACTGATGTTTGGTTTGGTTTATGATTTGACAAAAGTAAAACCAAACCAAACCAAAAAAACTGAATATCTCTATACACATATTTTTTTAATTATATATATACGTATATTCTATCTTATATCCTAGCTTTTTAAAATATCTTTTAAACTAATCGCTCCTTAAATAAAGCATTGATGCATATCTCTAAGCAACTGAGCAAGAGTTTACCTACTTGATTCCTATAAATTCACATATAATGAGCAAGTGAGAAGTTTCATCTGGTTTTGGATGCTTGAAGTTGGAATATTCAAGCTAATAAAACTTCTGAGACTTTTGTCGAAGAAAATTATATCTTATTTCATTTTCATTTATTCTCGTTAAGTTATGAAACTTTTTGGTTATTTAAACTATTTTTGTTAATTTACTTGAGCACTTTGTGAGACCTTTTGATTTGTTATTTTTATAAAAACTTAGGTTATTATTTGTGACTTCTAGATGGTATTTTAGAGTTTACTTGAATTTGGTTTTCTTGGTTAAAACCGAAACTAAATCGAATTCTAATTTAGTGTACGGTTTGGTTTTATTCATTATATAATTGGTTTGGTTTGGTTTTGGTTTTGACTTTGAAAATTTTCAATCTGATGAACCCAAATCATATAACCCACAAACCTAAAAACCGAACCGATGAACACCCCTAATTAGGGTGTAAGTGTAATGTATAACTAAGATCAAATTTACTAATTAAAGTGACATTATCAATAGGTTCATACTCATCATCTGAATACCCATGCACAGACATGATGATAATCAAAAGAAAATAAATATAATAACACAAATAATGACAAAATAAGTAGTTCCTAGGCTACCTTGCCACTTAAGGTGGTAGGTCAAGGGCTGATATCGACAAGAACAAATAGACCACCCCTCAAACAACCACAAACTTTTCAATAGTGCCTCTACCTATCCTCTAGTAATCTAATATAAGAAATAAAAAGATATAGTGAGAGATGTGTTATAGAGAATCCAATATAGCAATAAGCAGCGGAAAACACTCATATAACCTTTTGATTGACTTAGTCAAAGAGCTACAAGAACCCAGAGTCTTAATTCACCTAAAATATAATTGAATCAACCAAACCCTAATTTCACAAAAAATAAAGTTTTCTCAAAACCTTCCAAGAACTTAGTAAAACCACAATCAAACCAATTAAGAATAGTTAATTGATCATCAGAAGCCTCTTAAAAACAGAAGCCCCAAAAAAATAACAAACCCTGATTTTTTAAAAATTAGGATTTTATAGAAATCTTTCAGGATAAAAAGAAAAACAATAGATCTGTCAATTAATACAGTTAATTGACCAAAAACGATTAAAAAAGAAATCCACAGAATTTATAAAACCCTAACTTTTTTAAAATCAATCGAGAGCAAGAAGATAACTTGGCTCTGATACCATGTAAGAATTATTAAAACCAGTATAACAAATCTTGAGTTCCAATTCAAGATCAACAACAACAGAAAAATAACAAACCCAAGAGATCAAAAAAACTACACAAATCACCACAGATATATTCTGGTGTGATTCTATTAACTATATTATCAATAGTTTTATTACAATAATACCAAACCAATATCGATCAAACTTAGGGTTACATATTTTTAGAAAAAGAGACAAGAAAGATTAAAGAGAAAGATAAGCAAAATCGTGAGAACTCAGGACTTAAGATTGGCTTATATAGTTGCTCTTAATAAACTTTAGGCACCTTGACACTTTAAGCCCTCCAAAAATCTCTCTCGTGCTAACAGCAGCTCAATACTCAAGAAACACTACATAACAAGAATAAACAAGAGGCAATATTACTCCTTTAAGATTTATTTCCAGGTTAAGAGTTATATTTTAACAAAAACCCATTTTATTGATAAGGTGATGATCGAGTCGTATTTTGATATGTAAAGAATTAATTTTATATCAAAAAATATTCAAATATCATAAACTCAATTATTATATTCGTGAATGTGTCTATGTACATGGAGCCGCATAAAAATTGGTAAAAGTTATTTATGCTTAATATACCATCTGAGAATGTAGAAAGAATATTGTCATTACAAATGACCAATTTATTTGTTAAGGGTAATTTAGACATTTTAAACAACTTCGTCTTCTTCCTCTAAATATTTTCATATTTATTTAAAAATAAAAAGACAAATAAAAGCGGGCTTCAAGTGGCAATGGTAAGCATATACTTGAAGATACGCACAAACAATTCTGACATGCTTGAAAATAACTGAATAGAAAAACACACATGTTTGGAAATAAGCATGCATCGGCTGTTATTTGTTCACATCTTATTCGTATTATGTGTCCTTGTTTTATACAATTTTTAATGGCTTAACGAAATTAAAAGGAATTTAATTGTGTTCTTTTAGCGTGGGCTAAAAAATAGACGAGGCAAAACAATTATGGGCTATGCATCTTTAATAAACTTTAAGCGGTGGTCGGCTATAGGTGGTGGTGGTGTCGCGGCTGAAGGTGGTGGTGGTGGTGAGTTTTGCAGTCGGAAGTGGTGAAGGTGTTGGTGGATGAAAGTGGCAGCAATGGTTGTGAAGAAGACAAAGGGCACTTGAGTCTTTTCATGTGAGAGGGGTGGAGCCGGTTATGTATATAATGATGCGTTGACCGTAAACAATGTTAAGTAAAATGACAATATTGTTTGTACATTAAGCATAATGACTAATTTTAAGATAGTACATTAAGCATAAATAGCTTTTACCTCATAAAAATTTGATGAACTTTCTTTAATGAAAAAGTATACTAAAACCAAACCAATGAAATTGTGCATAATTTAATAAACAAACTTTTACTCCGTGTTTATATACGAATTTAACACATGTTGAAATGGACTTATTTATTTAATGACACTAGATAGGATTCCTAAGCTCAGTTAACCAAGAGAGTGTGTTGGAGTAAGAAACAACTTATTTATTGCTTCTTGATTAAATAGATTGGAAAGTGTGCTACCTTAAATAAAAATATGGAACAACATGACAAGACCGAATGGCCAGGTACGAGGTAAGTACTACTTAATTCATCCCAATAAACAAGTGTTTTGTGAAGTGGTCTTCAGAATGGCATGTTTGCCCTAACTAGCTAAGAGTCGTTGTACTATATGTGTCTTCTAACTGAAAGCACGTAATTTGCCCTAACTAGCTATCATGGAACGTAACTGAGATAAACCTGGAGCTGTGACAAAAAAATTTATAAACAACTGGACTCAATCGCAGCGATGAAACCGGTTGTTATGATCATTATTGATCCCACATGCCTAACATATAAGCGCATATAAGACCATCCGTAACAGATGGTCGTATAACTCTGTCGACCCAAGGCAGGCCGCATCCTACCCTATTATGCCCCTCTTTTCTTACAACCATTGAATGTGATTAATAATAATCATCTCGTTAAAGTAACTATAATAACCCTCTCATCATTCATCTGCTTCATCAACCGTTGATGTAAAAAGAAATAGATCGGAATAACCTAGTTCGATACTACTAAATTCATCTGCTTCTTGACAACCAATGGGATTAATAATAATCATCTCATTAAAGTAACCATAATAACCATCTCATCTAGGACAATACAGTAAACTTCTCTTAAACCTATTAACATACGGCGAATGGCTATGTTAATAAAAATCGGTGGTTAAAATGTGGTTGATCGATTATAACAACTAAAGCAGGTTAGCAAATTACATTATAAATTATATATAGTATCAGAGAAACATGCAAATTGCTTGTAGCAACGTGTAATAATTCAGGATTTTTACCTAGCAGGCAAAAAAAAATTATTTACCTAGGACGTGCGCAAGTAACATGTTTTTGGTTTTATGATCGATTATAGCAACTAAAGTAGATTAGCACTGCCGTTGGAAGCTAGATAGCTCGCCCTGCTGACCGCTGTCAAATGGCCAATCTAAGTTAGGGATGTAAAAACATGACATTTTAAAAGCAAGGGAGACATGGTCACACTCGAACTAACTTGAGACCTCCATCTTAGTCTTTTATCCGCTTCTCATGATAAAAGCAATGATGTGTAACCTTGAATTTCGAAACCTATAGTCGCATTGCCAGCGTTTAATATAATAGGTGCCTTTGGACAAAAAACAATTAGTGGCACAAATACAATGAACTCAATAAAATAAAGCATATATAAACATAGTATTGACGTCAAATTATCTTGCTGCAAACATCACTAGTGTTTGAGTGTCTCATGGATTCTTTATCCAATATATGCATTGCTACACAATTGTTTTTGACTTAAAATTACTGAGTCTGTTTTTCTTTCTTCATTGCACTAAATTGAAACATGGTTATACAAGAATTGCCAAGAAACAACAGATCAAACTCATGTCAATTAACACAATCTTCATATAAAGTAGCCATTGAAACAATTTTCTATAAAAATAAATGCATTTATAAAGGTGCGGCAATGCCACAAAACTCATGACTGACTTTGCTTTAAGATGTTGTTAGGTACGGCTGCAACCCTGTAATAAAATTCCAAGAAGTGAGTGCTAGTATGATATATGGTCTTGCACATATTATGAATTGGAAAATTAACAATATATCATGAACAACTAATGAAAACCAGGAACTCGCAATATGTAACCATGAAATGTTCTGTAAAGGTAGCAATATCTTAAAAGAGAGATTACAAAACTGAAACATAAAATTCAACAATTAACATTCATATAGACTCACCTTTAAACGTTGCACACAAACTAAAATTTGCAAACACACAAATGAATGTGTACATTGTACTCCACGAATAAAATATACTACTCAAGTTTTGAGGATGTAATTGCGGCATTCTTAATTATAATTTGGCTGAGTATTTGCTACAAACATTAGTCTTTCTTGCAACATTGATTGATCAAGTGATGCCAGATTTGCCTGCAAAAATATTCAAATACTTGAGTGTTAAATTTAATGTATGTTTCTGGATCATTTTACTTGCAATCATCGAACTTTATCAATTATAAGCATGTAACTTAACAATAATATAATGTGCTGTACATGGTACGTACCTCAGTTTGAATAGAGTGAAGTAACCGATCATTTGCTTGGGTTGAAGTGCAACTTGTAACATTAAGACCCTCTTCAACAAGAGCCCTTAGTACACGTGAAAGGTGGAACCCGTCCTCTATGGTGCAACTATTGATCAAAATCTCAACTCCCCCATTGCAGAAGTTGACTGAGACTGTATTAAGCAAGTGATTCATCAAGCTTTCGTTATTCTTGAGCATATCTCTCCTCATACTTAGCCCTGTGACGTTTTCCTCTGTTTGTTTGATGTAATGCACTGCTTGATGCATATGATCCGATATTGAACGATTTCCCTTAAACACCAACAATAAATCATATAGAGTTTCAACATCATTAATACATATATTGATATTTTGGACGGAATTGAAAATAATTGGAATACATCTTAAACCCAAGGTCAGGGGACACTAAAGACGATTTTGAACCACACAATTACTACAACTAAAATGAAAAGTAAATGATCTCACTTTGACGAATTCAATAGGAAGTAAATTTCTGAGTGAACCATAAAGCATAGTCATATCTTGCCTCCTTTGTCTTTCGATCTCTCGATGAAGCATTTTCTTCAGTGCTCGGTCATCTTCACCAACTCCTCCCGCGCCACTGCAACAACCACCTCCCAAATTGGGCTTATTTATTAAACGGTTTCCAGCCCTTTTGCTTGTGCTGCTTTCAGGATGATTTATACAACTTTTATTAATACCGATGTCATCCACTATGGAAACATGTTCATGAAGATTGGGTACATGATCTTCTTGTTGTTGGAAAGAAATCAAATAAGGTTCATCACGATCCACCAAATCCTCATTTTGCTTTAAAGAAAACATTATATGCTTATGTTTTGTGTTTGGTGAATCCATTTTGCAATCTTTAAGATTTGTTGTGATATTTCCTAATAAGCTAAACAATAAAGTAGGGTTTTCATTTGTCTATTTTAAAAACTAAAAGAACACGAGTTCCACTAGCCGAACATTTTTTCTATTTATCCCTTTTTGTTTCATTACTAATATTATAATCTAAAATTATTTAGTATTAGTGTGTTACTGCTCTTTTATACAAACGTTACCTACATAAAAGGGTGGGTTCACACTAGTAGTAGTAGTCCAACTTAACCTAGCCAGAAGTCATTTCCCTTTTTCTTCAAACACCGGAAATTTTTTATT
>BQNB010049751.1:1489-22537 GCA_026074375.1 Tanacetum coccineum
TCAAAGCCGAAAACCTATGAGGGATGGACAAATCATTTAAAATTCGTCTTGATGGAACTCGTTGTATTAAGAACCGAAGCTGGTTACCACTCTTTGGTAATCTAAGAGACTTGATCATGCATGAGTCTCATAAATCAAAATATTTCATTCACCCGGGTTCTAACAAGATGTATCAGGATCTTAAGAAACTATATTGGTGGCCTAACATGAAGGCAATCATCGCTGAATATGTTGGAAAATGTTTAACATGTTCTAGAGTTAAGGCAGAATGTCAGAAGCCATCTGGCTTACTGGTACAACCGAAGATTCCTATGTGGAAATGGGAGAGAATCACAATAGATTTAATCATAAAACTGCCCAAAACATCAAACGGACATGACACAATCTGGGTCATTGTCGATTGCCTTACTAAATCCGCACACTTCATCCCTACCTGAGAGACATATAGTATGGAAACGATTACAAGGTTATACATCAAAGAAATAGTCTCCTGGCATAGAGTGCCAATATCTATCATCTCGGATCATGACAGTCATTTCACATCCAGATTCTGGAAATCATTACAAAGTGCTTTGGGTACTCAATTAGACATGAGTACGGTATATCATCCCAAAACCAATGGACAAAGTAAAAGGATCATTCAAACACTCGAAGACATGCTTCGAGCCTGTGTTATAGATTTTAGAAAAGGATGGGAAAGACACTTACCATTGGTAGAATTCTCATACAATAACAATTACCATGCCAGTATCAAGGCAGCAGAATTTGAGACACTTTATGATCGAAAGTGCAGATCACCTGTTGGCTGGGACGAAGTTGGAGATGTTCAACTTACAGGACCAGAAATAATCCATGAAACCACTAAAAAGATAGTGCAAATTCGATAACGCTTGCAAGCTGCAAGAGACCGGCATAAAAGTTATGCCAATATAAGATGAAAGCCTTTAGAATTTCAAGTTGGAGATCGTGTTATGTTGAAAGTATCACCTCGTAAAGGTGTCATCTGATTCGGAAAACGAGGAAAGCTTAACCCACGATACATTAGACCATTCAAAATCCTTAAACGGATTGGCCCAGTGGCATACAAACTAGAGCTTCCTGAAGAGCTTAGTAATGTCCACAGTACTTTCTACATTTCTAATCTAAAGAAATGCTTATCTGACAAATCCCTTGTCATTCCAATGAAAGAGCTTTGACTTGATGACAAACTCAACTTTGTAGAAGAACCAGTAGAGATTATGGATTGAGAAGTGAAGTAACTAAAACAAAGTCGTATTCCTATAATCAAAGTTAGATGGAACTCTAAAAGAGGACCAAAATTTATGTGGGAATGCGAAGATCAAATACGTGCCAAGTATCCATATTTGTTTTCAAACATCACTCCGACATCCAACTAAATCCCGGAATGAAATTTCTTTTAAAGGAGGGAGACTATAACAACCCGCAATTTTCATCAATGTAAATATCCATCTATTAAATTAGATGCACTGTAATATCCATCTATTATATATATACTACCTTTTTACAGGGAAATTTTTGCTTTATCTCATTATGCAACATAACTTGCATCTCTAAAGTAAACGAGCTTACGCAACCTCTATCAATGCCATCTCTATCTATGTTTACATCATGTAAACATCCTAATATGTCAAGTCTATATCTTAATATCATTTTACCAAGTACATTATCCATTTAACATACTTTTCAAAACGTTATATCAAAACAAGCATTAAACGTTAACGTTTATATCAAAACCCTAATTATATGTAATGTATACATATAAAATGAATGTACAAGCCTTTAAAGCATGTGTACAAGTATCAATACACCACATTTGAATATCTTTTCCCTCCTAAATCAAGTTATAACTTTCTAAAGCTTAATGTAACAAGTTAATAATACAATGAAATCAAACTAGTCAATTTTTAACCTCCTAAATCACTTTGGTTTCTTACCACCACTTTAGTACAAGGTACAAGCACTTAATGCATGACTTCTAAACACTAAACCTAATCCCTAAATCATTCTAAAACCTAATCTAAAACCTTAAACCATAAACAAAACCCTAAAAACCCTAATTTCATTTTAAAACCCTAAACCTTAAAACTAGACCCTAAAACTTAATCCTAAACCCTAAACCTTAATCCTAACACTAATTCTAAACCTTAATCTATCCTAAACCCGAACCCTAACTCGAAATTAAAACCCTAAACCCTAAAACGAGCCTTAAACTAACTCGTAACCCATTTGCTTCCATTTTGACCCATTTTAAACCCAAGCACCCATCCTAGCACCTCCATGACCTCACCATGACATCACCAATCAGCCTAGCAACCACCTCCACCACCTCCTTACTAAAATACTTGGCCTCTAAGTTGTAAAATTACTTCCTTATCTCCTATGTTAGCCGTGGCCTCCAAACACCCCTTCAACACCTTCCACCTTGCTTAGCTACTATCATAGCCTCCCATACTCATCACTAGGCATCCACAGTCATCATACTATAGATCCTAACCTTTAATCCCCAAGAAAACATAGGCACCAAGGGTGTTTTCACCCTATAAATAGCCAAACCATACAACACTTTCAAATCATCCCTCAAACTCATCTCACACACTCAAATGGAGTTCTATCCTTTCCATAGCAGCAATAGAAGATCAAGATAAGTCCCTAAGCTTAGAATAGAAGCCAAGAAGCAAGAAAAACAAAGCCTTGAAGTCGTTACTAGGCGTAAACGAACCCGAAAAAAAAAAAAACCAAAACCCCATTTTCGAACCCCATTTGAGCTCAAGTAAACCTAAGATCTTATTCCATAAGCTTATATTCTGTATTAGAATGTTTATAATACTCTTAAGATCATATATGAACTCTTGTTTGAAGCTTATGTGTTTTTTATTAAAACCCTAAAAACGACCCGTTTTGATTTTCTAGCTAACGAATCATTTTTTCTAAACATTTATTGCGTTAGAACATCTTATTTTAGCTTATTCTAATAAGTTATAACTTGAAAATATCATTTGGAATCTTAAAATAAGCTTGCATGGCTTTATGGACTTGTTTTGCAAATATTTTCATGCATAGGGGTATATATCATAACTTTCTAAAATTTATAACTAAAGGGGCTGAAAATGTCACTATTCTAAAGTTTTTTTTTTTTTTTTTTTTTTTTTTTTTTTTTTTTTTTTTTATATTAATAACTATTAGGACCTATTTTGCCAATTTCAAAGTTAAAAGGTTTAAATTATATATACTTTATAAATAAAGGAACTAAAGTTTGTAAAAGTTTATAAAACCAAGGGATATATTGTCATTATTTTTTGCAAACATCTAAAATATAAAATATTATATTTTTATATAAATTATAAAAATATATATTAATATTATATAACTTGATTTTATTAAAACCCGACACATTTATCGTTTTTAATCATAAATCGACGCATTATTTCATTATATATTTAACATAAATTATCATCAACTAACTTTTGAAGAAACTTAAAAATCTTATCGTATCACGATACTCTGGAGGGAATTTCATATGAAATGTTTCATTTGAGTTCTGTAAGACAAGTTTTGCTGGGTTTTAAGATTTTAAATGCCTGGCTCCTCAAATACAAACGATACTACATGGCCTCTGGATAATGATAGCCTGAACAACGATACAATATTTCCATAATTTAATAAGTCAAAGATATACGTTAACCTTTATGAAAACATAAACTATCACACTCAGACTTGACATATCACCCCAAGTTGCGTGACGAAGCTGTTACTTTCACTTGATATACTTTTGCCATCAATAAGATTTCCTCTTATAGTGTTAAGGTGAGTTCATAGCCTCACTTTTAAATCTTCGATTTCATAAACCCGTGAGGGGGATACATGCTATAAACCATGCATACAAGTGTTTTCTAAATGTATGCTATCCTGATATATTATTGCATCTGTTGTCTAAGTCCCTTTATGATAAAAGAACCCCACCATCATGGACCAATAATCACTTGCGAGTGAACGCGAATATTATGGATATGCCTATTGGAATTGACAAATCCCATTTGTGTTAGCCAGATAGGTAACCAAACGCACTATATTTGAAACTCATAGGTATATGGAAATTACCTACTCGGGGGCCATTATCTTTATATATATCATTATTGATATACACACTAGTCAGTTTGAGTGCCATGAGCTTAGACGTAATAATACTGTTTTCTATAATAATTGTACTCATTGCAATTATTACACTTATGGGTGTATTACAACGTAACCCACTATTGAACTTGTATTCAAACTATTTATCATAAACCTATAAATATCACTTAACCTTTGTGTTGACTTTTTAGCTTGTTTATCTCAGGTAACTCTCATCACACCTACCCACACCATCACCTATAACTAGTCTATCCTCTTGCTCATTCAAAACAGCGCCCTCTCCTACACTCGCAACTCCCCTCTAGGATTTTCCGTCACATTCACCACTTTCGGTGTTGACCTTCTCTTGTCTGCTCCTTACTCCTTTACTCGTAACTAAGGCACCTTATGCGACGAGTTGCTAGTGGCACTGACTTTAAAGATGGCTTAAACTGTTATCATTCATACTATTGTTTTCTGTTTAGATTTTGGGACCTCTCTTTTGTAAATATCTGATGTATAATGATATGATAACTCTAAATTTCCATATAATATCGTTCTTTACGATTCGTTTTCTGTGACTATGACCTGTTTCTTGTACTATGTGAAATCAATTACCCCATGATTAGCTTCCGCTGCTATATGTCAAAAATGGGGGTGTTATAGGATAGATGATAGGTTGCAATGAATGCCAACCTCATTTAAGAGCATTTATCATAAATTTAATGAAGTGCGTCACACTTTTTGGATTGTGCGCCCCACATTTTTCATTTATAGCTCTGGGGCTTTTACTTAAATTGTAGATAATTTAATTCTCTTCGCGTGGCCGCTTGAACCAACTAAAACGGAGTTCGTATGACCGAGTTATGGCCAAAACATTGAACAGGTGTCGGGAAGCATTCAGCTTGAGTTATTTCTTCGTTTAAGCTTCAAATCTTTGTGTATTCTTCTGTTTTCTTCCACGACACGTACATAGAACCTACAACAGCAAATATACTCGATTAAGTATCAAAAGTTCATATAATTAACCAATTTATATACATAAAAGCATTGATAATGCGTATAGAAATATGTATAATTTGAGCGTTATCAAATCCCCCCACACTTAAAACTTTGCTTGCCCTCAAGCAAATCTAAGAAAAGAAATTTTATAAATAAGGTCCTAGGTGACAAGGCAAATTTATATATATATATATATATATATATATATATATATATATATATATATTTTTAAATTTTGATTTTTTTATTTTTAATTTAAAATTTTTATTGGGTGTGAAATTTTCGAAAATATTTTTGGTTTTTGTAACAAATAAGTGCAAAAGGCGCAAGCACCCCCCCTTAAGGGTTTGCTTTGCCCTCAACAATAACAGGAAAATAACAAGTTTTCAAAACAAACATAGAATTATGAAAAATATTTTTAGATTTTTAATATGTGAAAACAGAGATGTTTGACAATACCCAATGATCTTCAAGCTGTAATAACATGACTAAGCACCTCACGAATAAGGAAAAGTATAATTCACTCAAACACTCGTATGTGATGTAATAGAGGGTAAAAGGGAAATCACACTCAATTGCTCAGACATGATCCATTTCATACCATAGGCTTGTACAAGAAACAAAACTGCACCGACAAGGCATAAGCACCAGGTATAAATATCAAAAGGAGACTTTTATTCGGGCTGTAATGTACATGATAAGGTTTAATAAGGGTGTGGATAAGGCATGAGAAATATATACTGGGAATGGTTTTATAATAATACATGTCAACAAGTCCAAGAAACCCATGTTGCTAGTTACGACAATCCACTAACCTGTGAGGTTATTGAATAACTCAACCTCATTCGATCACAATCAAACCATATAGTTAGCTAACAACAACCAACTCATAACCTCTTATTCATACTTTTTTTATTTACTTTTTTATACACTTTTTTTTTCTTTTTCATCATTTTTTTTCAATCCACCCTCATTCAAACAACTAACAATTCTCCCACACTTGAGATAAGAATACACCACAAAAAATACGAAACATGAAGCTGGCCATCTCCGTCTCCGTTAAAATGGCACAACACTTATAACAAAGCGCGAGCAAACGATAAGCAAAAGTCAACCAATCATTCTGAACAACTAGCAACCAACCATTGGGACTTTCGACAAGGGGTAAGGCTAGGCTAAAGGTTATATATTTTTGTCTTTTTCATTTATTTTAGTGATGAGAAAAATGAATAGAATGGCTCAGCGATTAAACTAGGGGTATCTAGCACTAAAGATGAGTACTAACATAAGGTTTGCATTTGGATGGTTAGCCTAATCAGCTGTAATTAGCTAAAGATATGTTAATTGAATGGCTATTTGGGTTAAATCCTAAGTTGCCTCTTTATCACTTAAAAATACCTATATCACGCGAACGTGATCTCACTATGGTCTCATAATGATTATCAAGCACAAGTTCTAGAATCAATAAATCACCGGCACACTCATACTCAATGGAATCAAGCATAAAATACGTATACTATATACAAGATCAAAATCCTTACATATTTACTGGAATGGTTATAAATGCACAAGTAATGTTATCAATCCTGAGTCGGATCTGCTTTATCAATCGGGACACATCTTTGATTTCAAAACTTTATTTGTTTACTACGTTTTATTCTAATATATTAACCTAAGTGCAAAAGAAATTCAAAAACAAGATTAGATTTTTAGATTACCGAGGGCGAACAAAAGTTACAAATTAATAATGAATCTGATTTTTCAATTCATTTTCCCCCCACACTTAAGTTGAGCATTATGCGTAATTATAAAATAACTTAAAAGTGGGACAAACGGAAAAAATAAATATAAGAGAAACGAGACTTCCATGGGGCTCACTAAGTGCTCAGTGATATTCGGAAACAGATACAGCGCTAAACGAAACGCAAGCATCTGAAACGTGTATTTCTACCCCATGTAGTATACTTGATCCAAATGTATCACATCCCAGTGATAAGTGCCAACCCAACAATCAAGCTTCCACCTGTTTTATTTAATCTGCGGAGGTAGATAGATCCTATCCTACCCTAAGATAAACCCTGAAAGTAGGGAGACAACCATCAAGAAGACTTTCAAAAAGTAAGTGTGTGTGGGTAGAAGTGCTAAGATATATGTGCATGTGTGATTATGTGCAAGAACACGGATAATGAATCGATAAATTGATAAGACGAAAAGCAAGTACAAGCATACAAAGATTTTAAACGATAAAAACATCATAAAGCATAAAAACACAAAAGCAAAATCGTAAGGGTGCCTAGAATATAGAAAATAGTAAGCGCATAAGAGACAAAGGGTGACTTAAACATAAACGCAAATGAGCATGTGTACATAAAAATAAACACTTGCATAAGGTCCTATAGGCAGAACAAACCAAGACCTAAAAAAGCAACGAAGATATAAAACGTGCAACGCTATGAGGATCTATACCTAAAGGCAAAGCAAAAGGAACATGGGAGGCTTATCGCCTAAAGGAAACTAGCTTAGGAGTTCTATACCTAAAACACAAGTGGCAATACAACGACTAGCTATGAAACTATCTACCTAAAATGCAAGTGGCAAGGCAACTAAAGTCGCCTATAAAGCCTAAACGCAAAAATACCTCATAAACGCAAACAACCTAGCCCGTCTAATCGACTATTCTAATTCTATCTCTCCACACGTTATCACACGTCATGTCTTCGGACAAGAGAAGCTCCTTCATGTCGTGCTTAAGTATATTCTCCCACCTAAGTTTTTGGTCTACCCCTTCTCCTCAAGTTGTCGAGTATCAAAGCTTTGACTCTCCTTATTTGTGCTTTTGTTGTCTCCTCCTAACATGTCCAAACTGTGACAACCAATAATTTTTGGTTAACATTTATTCATAAACTAGAACGTTTATTCTAAACAAGCATATAATAAACTTTAGGTATAATCGTTAGGTTATCTCGCGCATAACGAGAACCATCTCTGGACGTTTTACTTCGTGAACTACCACACTAGACTAAGGTTTAGTCTACGCTAAGCAAGCACATTAACATTTACATGATCATGTTTTAATAATCATATGCATACGGTCTCACCAACTACACGTAGGTTTTTCATTCTTGTATCATTTTGCATGCATGCACAACATACCCAATACAATTCACCACCTTTACCAATACCCTAAAATAGTTATACACTTTCAAACTTACTCATTTCCCTCCCTTTTTAATAAGTAACCCCCCTCCCCCCGCTTGTACTCATTAATCCATCATCTCTTGTCATAACATGTTTAGTAAACCTACCACATACACATTGAACAATGGCTTGAACCTCCATGCTACCACATAGTTAACCACCATGGAAATCCTCCCCCTTGAACCCCAAAATCCCACGTGAAGATCAACCCTAACCCATCCCAAGGAAGTACTTATGTCCTATTTGATGCCATTGTGCTAACTATCCCTATTACCTTCAAACAACTAACTAGTTTATTCATCCTTCTCCCTATAAATATGACCACCATTTCCCCTTATTTAACACAAACAAAACACACACTATTCTCTCAAAATTTTGGCCGAACAAGGATCATAACAAGAACTAAGGATTTTCTAAGGATTGCAAGGGTAGTTAGTAGTAAACAACTAGGGTTTATAGCATTCGGGTTGATTCAAGCTCATTTCACAATCATCACACTCATTCATTTCTTCTTGTAAGTGTCTTAAAGAACTCATGTTACTCTTATTTATCATATCATGCATGGTTTTTGATGTGTTTCAAAAGCTTTAAATTAATAAGACTAGAATTACATGTTAATAGACAGAAACACACAGTAAAGTATACCCTTTTGAGTGTAGTAATGTCTAGGTAAGTCCAGGTCGTCCCAAGAGAGTTGTGCGTTTTCAGATTCAAAAAGTGGTTTAAGAAGAAAGTCCAAATGATTGTCACGATCAATAGACTCATATTTGATTTAACAACTAAATTATACCAAATGCTAGAAATGATTAGATTATTACCAAGATGATTAAAACATGTTTGTTTAGGCTTAAAGAGACATGAGTCTATAAATGATATGTAAAGATATTTTCAATCACAAACAAAGCATACAAGCCACAAATAACAGGTAATCACAATAGCAAGTATATCTACCAATTGTGCATGGGAATTCTTTTGACCTATGACCCAAACATAACAAGCGCACTAAGATAGGTTTGTGACCAATATTCATACAAGTATACCTCCTCTAATCAAGTCGTTAGATGTAAGATTAGGTCTTAAACACATAATCATTCAGGTTGTCTAGCAATTTACTATCCAATTCTCATAAGTCTAGTATTGATTCGCGACTCAAAATCAACCACACCAATCGAGCCTTTCGACCTATATCGACTGAGATGATCAACCAAATGATAGACAATAATCCAAATAATAACATATCAAGCATACAAGCACAAACATCAAAAGCATATCAAAACAACCAAGACTATATCATATTCCTCATAAAGCCCAAACAAACACAAGACCACTACTCCATAATCAAACAAGTAACACACATATTTAACTCACAAAATTCAAAAACTTTCAAATCAAAAGATAATAAAAGTATACCAAACTTATAGGATCAAAAGATGATGACTACAAATTCTTCCAACCGAAAACTATTATCAATAACCCAAGATACCAACTCCTATTGTCTCGAACTCTTAATGTATTGTCACTACACTTTTGGGATCGAGGAATACTCAGCCAATTAATCCAACATGGTGGTGATTATGTGAAATGGAGATTAAGGGTGAACTTGGTGTAGTTCCACTCGTATGGCTTTGATTCTTTCTCTAGTGAATTATGTGGAATAACTTTTGATAGGGGCTGTATTTATAGGCTCTAGTGGTGCCAAGAAACATGGAGAGGAAGGGTAGGAATCCATATGATCGGACTCTATTCATTTAATAGTTTTGTCATAATTGCAGAAAAGTGCGCTGCACTTTTTAGAATGTGCAGCGTACTTTGGGCATTTAAAGCTCTTGAACGTTTTTATAAGTTGTAGATAATTAAATTCTCTTTCTGTGGCCACTTGAATCAACTCAATCCGAGTTCGTATGACCGAGTTATGGCCAAAACAGTAGACAGGTGTCGGGAAGCTAGAACTTGAGTTTACTTCTTCGTTTAAGCTCTATATCTTCGTGTATTCTTCCGTTTTCTTTCACGACACGTCTCATGAACCTATAATAGTAAATATAGTTTATTAAGTATTGAAAATTCTTATTATTAACCAATAAATATAAATAAAAGCATAGATAACGCATACAGAAATATGTATAAAATGCACGTTATCAAATCCCCCACACTTAAACTTTGCTTGCCCTCAAGCAAATCTAAGAAAAGAAATTTAGAAACAAGGTCCTGGGTGACAAAATAAGGGAAAATTTAAAATTTTAAATTTTTTTGAAAATATCAAAAATATTGTTGGTTTTATTATAAATAAGCGCAAAAGGCGCAAACACCCCCTCACACTTAAGGGTTTTCTTGTCCTTAAGTAAAATAAAGAAAGAAATAAGCTTTACAAAACAAAAATAGAATTATGAAAAATATTTTTGAATTTTTAATATGTGAAAACAGAGATGTTTGACAATACCTAATGATTTTCAAGTTGTTATAACATGACTAAGCACCTCACGAATAAGGAAAAGTATAATTCACTTAAACACTCGTATGTGATGCACTAGAGGGTAAAAGGAAAATCACACTCAATTGCTCAGACATGATTCATTAAGTTATCATAGGCTTGTACAAGAAACAAAACTACACCGACATGGCGTAAGCACGGGCTATAAATATCAAAAGAGGACTTTTATTCGGATTATAATGTTAGGCTAAGGGTTAATCAGGGTGTGGATAAGGCATGAGAAATATATAATGGAATCGATTTTATAATTAAAATACATGTCAGCAAGTCCAAGAAACCCATGTTGCTAGTTACGACAATCCATAAATCCATGAGGTAATCGAACCTCTCATCAATATATTCGGCACATATCATAATATAGCAACATGTCGCAAGTGCCAACAATAATCCAACTCTTATTCATCACTCTTTTTTTTCTTTCTTTTCTTTTTTTAATTCTTTTTTTTTCAATCCACTCTTCTCATTCGAACAATTAACAATTCCCCCACACTTAATATGAGCGTACACCACAAAATTACAAAATACGAAGGAGCTCATCTTTACAATTCGTTGAAATGGCACAACACTTATAACAAAGTGCAAACAAACTAATAATCAAAAATCAACCAATCATACTGAGCAACTAGCAACCAACCGTTTAGACTTTCGACAAGGGGTAAGGCTAGGTTATATAAATTTGTATATTTTTTTTAACAAGAAAAATAAATAGAATGGCTTAGCGGGTTAAATTAGGGGTATCTAGCACTAAAGATGAGTGCTACAGAAGGGTTTATATATGGGTGGTTAGCTAATCAGTGTAATTAGCTAAAAGAATAAAGAATATGAAATGGATGGGGAGAATTTGGGTTAAATCCTAGGTTGCCTCTTTATCACATAAAAATACTTATATCAGGTGAACGTGATCTCACTACGGTCTCATAATGATTTCAAGCACAAGTTCTAGAATCAATAAATCACTGGCACACTCATAAACAAAGGAATCAAGCATAAAAGCTGTATGCTAATAATGGCTAAAATCCTCCAAATTATTTACTGGATATGTTTAAATGCGCCAAGTAATGTCATCTATCCCAGTCATTGCTTTATCAATCGGACACATTCTTCTGATTTCAAAAAATTTATTTAATTTTACTAGTTTTATTTATATATTAACCTTAGTAATAAAAAAATTAGATTCCAAGGCGTAATTATGAGTCGATTTTCATTTCATTTCCCCCCCCTCCCCCCCCCCACCCCCCCCCCACACTGTAAGTTTAGACAATATGCTGATAATTAGGAAAATAACTTAAAAAGTAGGTAAGTGAGAAAAATAAATATAGAGAAACGAGACTTTCGATGGTTCCTTAAGTTCTCGATTGAATTCGGAAAGATATAGCTGCGAAACAGAATACGCCACTATAAGTTTGTGATTCAACGTTTTATAATATACCGATCCCAATCATCACTTCCCTAAGGGTAAGATACACAATCCAAGCTCCACCTATTTATTAATCTGCAAAATAACACAACTACAAAACCGTTAAAATACTAAAGCATACTTTCGTAGGCACCAACGATTGGCATTTTAGCGTATGCAAACAGCCTTTGAACCCCTCAGTGTCCCGACAGTGGCACGAGCTATAGTCTCGTGAGGGTTTCCAGCGAACACACTTACAAAGTTCAAAACACACATTTTTTAGATATATTAGTCAAGGTACGGAACACACCGGCCGTATGTGCGACATACTTAAAAACTGCAAAGTTTTTTGTTTTATATATATTTTTATTTTTCTCGTTTAAAATTTCATTTATTTATAATTTAGTAAAAACAAGCACGCATAAACATTACAAAATGAAAAATAACATAAGAAGGAACATATAATTACTAGTATTCAAAATCGGTAACACATACGATAAAGAAAAATAAAGGGCGAATATATAATCTTTTGTTTTTAGTTTTTACGCAAAACCATAACGTTCAAAAACCTTTACAACTAACGAAGATAATTCACATACAAGAAATAAAACAATATTATGGGGTTTTAAACTTTTAGCACAAATGCAAACCCTATTCATTATTATACGGTATTAAAACTTATAATTTACAAGTTATTTTTTGCAGACCGAGTGATCACACATAATAGAAAGTGACATTGTCGGCGTGCTTATAACCTAATTTTTTATATAATTTTCAAATATTCAAAAGATAAGTGCGTTAAAAATTTTAAAAATGTGCCGCACACAAACAAATGTGCGGCACTTTTATTACGACAGGAAATATTTTTGACTTAAATTTTCATACTTTATTAAGTTAACAATACATTTACAAATACAGTTACCAAACACAGGAACATGAACACAAACAAACAAATTATAAAGAACCAGAAATCTTTTTATGTTTTATAATTTTTTAACCTTTTTTGTGGTGCTATTTATAAACGTGCAAGCAAGCAAATTTGCAAACACAATATAAAACACATTACACAAATCACAAACAAACACACAAACACATAAACAAAACTGAACTAAAAAAAGGTAAATAAGAAAAACTCATTTTTTTGTCGTATTTACATAACTTAAATACAAACACTCAACATACCAAATACAAACAAGCATAAAACTAAATGCAGCCATAAAACATATAAAACATAAACGAAAGACAAAATTAATCTAGATGATAAAGACACGAAAAGCAAAATGTTTTATTTCAAACCCAGAAGTGCGACGCACAAAAGAAAATGTGTGGTGTACATCGGTAGGAGATTTGTATTTATTTTTATAAAACACAGATAACTAGCAAAAGCAAACTAATCGAGACAATGCAAACACAGAAGACTAGCACAATGTAATTAGACAAAACGCAAGATACTAGAAATATATTTTATATATGCTTATATTTATTATTATTAGGAAGATACACATGAACTAATATACAAGCTAAGATGAAAACAACCAAAACTACTTAACAAGTATTCACATAACATAAGAACAAAATAAATACACATGGTTATTATTTTTATACAATACTAGATTTTTTGTAATGCTGGTGCATAGTGCGGCGCACAAAGTTAATTGTGCGGCGTACTTTCTGCAATTTTTTTGAACTTTTATATTTCACAGATGCAATATAAACAAAACTGATAAACAAACAAACAACTCATTACTTATTATATTAACAGAGACATGCCAAAATCAAAATAAACAAGCAAACAACAAAATAACTCAGAACTAAATGTTTTTGGTTTTTTTTCAAAAGTACGACGGTTTTAAGAGTAAAACCAGCGCACTTGCAGGTTTCGGTTTAGACAGCTTATTGCATTTCACAAAATAAAACAAACACTCAAATAGCAATAACAGAATACACATGAACACCTCTTGATCAGATTATGCAATAAAGCAACTTCTATCTAAACAAGTATAGATCAAATAAGAGCACAAATATTTTTGTATTTTCCATTTAATTGGAAAATGATACAAATGCAATAATTTAAGGAACACAATCACATAAAACAGAAGTCTCATCCTCTTAGTACCTAAATTAAAGATTATAATTGGTTTGGGGGTTTTTTGAGACACAATCCACGAAATGTTTTGTTTCATTCAAAAAGTGCGGCGTACTTAAAAATAAGTACGGCGTACTTGAAGGTTTTTCAGGGGAGTACGACGGTTTTAACAGAAAAACCGACGTACTTTCAGCAACAGAAATATTTTTAAGCAGATTTAACACGAAAATTAAATAGCAACGAGATGTAAAATGAGTGTAAACCACAATTTAAATAAAAACAAGACCAACAAACTCCCCGGCAATAGTGCCAAAAACTTTGATGTGTTTTAAAAGCTTTAAATTTATAAGATTAGAATTACCGGTTAATAGACGGAAACACACGGGAAAGTATACCCTTTAGAGTGTAGTAATGTCTAGGTAAGTCCAGGTCGTCTATAACACCCCCATTTTTGACATATAGCAGCGGAAGCTAATATGGGGTATTATTTCATAGTACAACAGTCATAATCATAGAAAATGACTTAAAAGAGACGTTTTTAAAAGATAAGTTATCATTCATTATTTCATCAGAGTTTTTACAAACAGAGGTCCCAAAATCTACATGAAAACATAAAGTTTGAATGATAACAGTTTAGACATCTTCAAGTCCGTGCCACTCCGTGCCATAAGATGTTAAGTTACCTGAGATAAGCATGCTAAAAAGATCAACACAATGGTTGAGTGAAATTCATAGGTTTTTAATAAATAGTTTGAATACAAGTCATCATAAGAGTGGGTTACGTTGTTATACACCCATAAGTGTAATAATTGCAATGAGTACAATTATTATGGAAAACAGTATTATTACGTCTAAGCTCATGGCACTCAAACTGACTAGTGTATATATCAATAATGATATATATAAAGATAATGGCCCCCGTGTAGGTAATTGCCATATACCTATAAGTTTCAAATATAGTGCGTTTGGTTACCTATCCGGCTAACACAAACGGGAGTCGTCAAGTCCAATAGGCCTATTCACAATATTCGCGTTCACTCGCAATGCAAGTAATTAATGGTCCATGATGGTGGGGGTCTTTTGGCATAAAGGGACTTAGACAACAGATGTAATAATATATCAGGATAGCATACATTTAGAAAACACTTGTATTCATGGTTTAAGCATGTATCCCCCTCGCGGGTTTATAAAACATTCAAAAGATTGAAATGCGAGGCTATGAACTCACCTTAACAGTATAGGGAAATCTGATTGATGGCAAAAGTATATCAAGTGAAAGTAACGGCTTCGTCACGCAACCTGGGGTGATATGTCAAGTCTTAGTGTGATAGTTTATGTTTCAAAACTTCATAAAGTTTAACGTATATCTTTGATTTATTAAATTATGGAAATATTGTATCGTTGTTCGGGCTATCATAATCCAGAGGCCATGTAGTATCGTTTGAGGAGCCATGGCACTTTAAATCGTAAACCCAGCAAACTCGTTAAAATGAAAACTCAAGTGAAACCCTTCATATGAAATTCCCTAGTAACGTGATACGATAAGATTTTAAGTTTCTTCAAAAGTTAGTTGATGATAAATTATGTTAAATATATAACGAAATAATGCGTCGATTTATGATTAATAACGATAAATGTGTCGGGTTTTAATAAAATCGAGTTTTATAATATTAATATATATTTTTATAATTTATATAAAAATATTATATTTTATATTTTTAAGTTTGCAAAATTGGCAATATATACCCTTGGTTTATAAACTTTTACAACTTTAGTCCTTTATATATAAAGTATATATAATTTAAACCTTTAACTTTGAAACTTGGCAAAATAGGTCCTTATAGTTATAACTTTAGAATAATGACATTTTCAGCCCCTTTAGTTATAAATTTCAGAAAGTTACGATATATACCCATATGCATAGAAATATTTGCAAAACAAGTCCAAAAAGCCATGCAAGCTTATTTTAAGGCTCCAAATGATATTTTCAGGTTATAGCTTATTAGAATAAACAAAAATAAGATGTTCTAACGTAACAAAAGTTTAGAAAAAGGATTCGTTAGCTAGAAAATCAAAACGGGTCATTTTTAGAGTTTTAATAAAAAACACATGGGTTTGAGGATTCAAAGCTTCAACAAGACTTCATATATGATCTTAAAAGTATTATGAACATTCTAATATAGATTATAAGCTTATTGAACAAGAATTAAGCTTACTTGAGCTAGAAATGGGTCGAAATGGGGTTTTCGGGTTTGTACGCCTAGTAACGACTTCATGGGCTCTTTTTTCTTGATTCTTGGCTTCTATTATGAGCTTAGGGATCTTATACTTCTCCTTGGCTGAGTTAGAACTCCATTTGTGTGTGTATTGAAGTTTTAATGTGTGATTTGAAAGGGTGCATGGATTCAGCTATTTATAGGGCTCAAGACCTTTGTTGGCCAAGTTTTCTTGGTGGCTAAGGGTTAGGAGCTATAGATAGATGATTAAGGATGACCTAGGGTGAGTATTGAGGGCTATGGAGGTGTAGCTTAGCAAGGTGGAAGGTTGTAGGGGTCTTGGAGGGTCACGACTAACATGGGGTGACAAAGAGGTGACCATGCAATACTTGGAGCTTAAGGGTGGTGATAAAGGTGCTTGTAAGCTACTTGGTTATGTCATAGAGGTGCTAAGATGCTTGCTTGAGGTGCTTGGTTGCTTAAAATGGGTAAAAATGCAAGAAAAGGGGTGTCAGGTTTATTTCATTTCGGGTTAGGGTTTAGGGTTTTAATTTGTGGATTAGGGTTAGGATTAGGGATAGATTAGGGTTTAGGATTAAAGTTTAGTGTTAGGATTAGGGATTAAGGTTTAGTTTTAAGTTTAGGGTTTAGGTTTTTAGACTAGGGTTTAGAATGATTTAGGGAATAGGTTTAAGGTTTAGAAGTCATGCATTAAGTGCTTGTACCTTTTACTAAAGTGGTGGTAAGAAACCAAAGTGATTTAGGAGGTAAAATGACCTAGTTTAACTTTCTTGCATTATTGACTTATACATTGTGTTTTAGAAAGTTGTAACTTGATTAAGGAGGGAAAAGATATTTAAATGTTATGTATTGATACTTGTACACATGCTTTAAAGGCTTGTACATTTATTTTATATGTATACATTACATATAATTAGGGTTTTGATATAAACGTTAACATTTAATGCTTGTTTTGATGGAGGTAAAATGACCCAGTTTACTTTCTCTTGATTATTAACTTGTACACTTGAGCTTTAGAAAGTTGTAACTGATTTAGGAGGAAAAAGTATTCAAATTTATTGTGCCTATGATACTATGTACACATGCTTTAAAAGGCTTGATACAGCCATTTATTAATATGTATACATTACATATAATTAAGTGTTTTGAATATAAACGTTAATGTTAAAGCTTGTATTGATATAACATTTTGAAAAAGTACGTTAAATGGATAATGACTTGGTAAAAATGATATAAACATAATATAGATGGCATAGGTATAGTTGCATGAGCTCGATTTACGTTTAGAGATGCAAGTTATGTTGCATAATGAGATAAAGCAAACAAAATTCCCTGTAAAAAGGTGGTATATATATATAATAGATGGATATTATAGTCCATCTAATTTAATAGATAGATATTTACATTGATGAAAATTGCGGGTTGTTATAGTCTCCCTCCCTTAAAAGAAATCTCGTCCCGAGATTTAGTTGGATGCCGAAGTAGTGTTTGAAAACAGATGTGGATATTTGGAACGAATTTGATCTTCGTGTTCCCATGTAAATTTTGGTCCTCTTTTAGAGTTCCATCTTACTTTGATTATAGGAATACGACTTTGTTTCAGTTGCTTGACTTCTCAATCCATAATCTCCACTGGTTCTTCTACAAAGTTGAGTTTGTCATCAAGTCGAAGCTCTTTTATTGGAATGACATGGGATTCGTCAGATAAGCATTTCTTTAGATTAGAAATGTGGAAAGTACTATGAACATTACTGAGCTCTTCAGGAAGCTCTAGTTTATATGCCACTAGGCCAATCCGTTCAAGGATTTTGAATGGTCCAATGTACCGGGGGTTAAGCTTTCCTCGTTTTCCGAATCGGATGACACCTTTACGAGGTGATACTTTCAACATAACACGATCTCCAACTTGAAATTCTAAAGGCTTTCGTCTTATATTGGCATAACTTCTCTGCCGGTCTCTTGCAGCTTGCAAGCGTTGTTGAATTTGCACTATCTTTTCAGTGGTTTCATGGATTATTTCTGGTCCTATAAGTTGAACATCTCCAACTTCAGCCCAGCAAACAGGTGATCTGCACTTTCGACCATAAAGTGCCTCAAATGGTGCTGCCTTGATACTGGCATGGTAACTATTATTATATGAGAATTCTACCAATGGTAAGTGTCTTTCCCATCCTTTTCCAAAATCTATAACACAGGCTCGAAGCATGTCTTCGAGTGTTTGAATGGTCCTTTCACTTTGTCCATCGGTTTCGGGATGATATGCCGTACTCATGTCTAATTGAGTACCCAAAGCACTTTGTAATGATTGCCAGAATCTGGATGTGAAATGACTGTCACGATCCGATGTTTTTTTAATATCTAGGAAACACAACCCATAAATTGGTAGATTTTAGTTCGTGGTTTGAGAAAAGTAAGATCGGATCAGAGTAGATCTTAAGATCCTATGGTCAAGATCGGGATCCTATAAGATCCTAAGCAAGCAAAGATCCTACGTAGGATCTGGATCGTTTTTGCTTTGCAGTGTCGTAAAATCGTAAGATCCTAAGATCAGGATCGGGATCTTAACAACCGTGGTTTCATGGATTATTTTTGGTCCTGTAAGTTGAACATCTCCAACTTCGGTATCAGACAAACCAGGTGAACTGCACTTTGAACCATAAAGTGCCTCAATGGTGCTTTTTAGCTTTGATACTGACTGGCATGGTAACTGTTATTGACAGTGAGAATTCTACAATGTTACGTGTTCTTTCCCCACCTTTTCCCCAAAATCTTAACACAGGCTCGAAGCATGTCTTTAAGTGTTTGGATGGTTCTTTCAATTTGTCCATCAGTTTCAGGATGATATGCCATACTCATGTCTAATTGAGTACCCAAAGCACTTTGTAATGATCTATGAATCAAGAATGTGAAATGACAGTACGATCCGGAGATGATAGATATTTGGCCACTCCATGCCGGAGACTTTTCTTGAATGTAGAAACCCTTGTAAGGGTTTCCATACTATCTGTCTCTCACGGTAGGGATGAAGTGTGCGGATTTGGTAAGGCGATCGACAATGATCCAATTATGTTCATAGACCAATTTTATTCGTTTTAGGTTTTGGGTAGTTTAGTGTGAAATGAAATCCATAATGAATTCCTCCCACTTCTACATAGGAATCTCTGGTTGTACCAGTAAGCCCGATGGCTTCTGACATTCTGCCTTAACTCTAGAACATGTCAAACATTTGCCAACATATTCAGCGACGATTGCCTTCATATTAGGCCACCAATAGAGTTTCTTTAGATCCTGATACATCTTGTCAGAACCCGGGTGAATGGAATATTTTTATTTATGGGACTCATGCATGATCAAGTCTCTCAGATTACCAAAAAGTGGTAACCAACTTTGGTTCTTAATACAACAAGTTCCATCAAGACGTATTTCAAATGCTTTATCCATTCCTCGTAAGTTTTCAGCCTTGATGTTTTCTTCTTTGAGTGATTCGGTTTGAGCTTTAAGAATTTGTGAGGGTAAGTTTGGATGAATGGTCATAACTAATGATCTAAATCGGAGTGGTTTGATTCGTTCCTTCCAGCTTAAGGCCAGCTGCTACAACAATTTGCCTTCCAGGATGGTATCGAATCTCACAATCGTAATCTGCAAAGCAATTCTAACCAACAGCGTTGTCTCCAGGTTTAAACTCTTTCTACATGGATGTGCTAGAAAGACCTTTTTATTGATCAGTGAACACAGTACATTTGGTGCCATACAGATAGAGTCTCCAAATTTTAAGAGCGACACTACTACTCCTAATCTAGATCATGAGTATAGTTTTTCTTCATTAGGTTTTGATTTGTCGGAGATGCATATGCAATTAACTTCTCTTCTTTGCATTAACACCGCTCCTAAACCTTGATGGGATGCATCACAATAAACAACAAAATCGTTGTTTCCTTTTGGTAATGTTAAGATTGGAGCTTCACAAAGCTTCTGTTTTAGTAATTGGAAAGCTGACTCTTGATCTTCGCCCCAGATATACTTCCTGTTTTTCTAAGTTAATTCAGTCAAAGACTTTGCAATCTTCGAAAAACCTTCAATGAATCTTTGGCAGTAGCTCACAAGTCTTAAGAATTGATGTATTTCTGTGGGTGTAGTAGAGAATGTCCAATTTCTTCACGTGCTTTCAATCTTGTCGGGGGTCAACATGAAGTCCTTGATTATCAATTATGTTTCCAAGAAATTACACGATATGAATCCAGAAATCACACTTGGAGAACTTGGCATACAACTTCTCTTTCTTGAGTAATTCTAGGATTATTCTCAAATGATTTGCGTGCTCTTATTTGTTACGAGAGTAGATGAGAATATCATCAATGAACACTATTACAAATTTATCCAAGTATGGTTTACACATACAATTCATGAGATCCATGACTACAACAGGTGCGTTAGTTAAACCAAATGGCATCACTTGAAATTCATAATGTTTGTATCTTGTTCTAAAAGCAGTCTTGGGAATATCTTCATC